>OCZR010298849.1:0-10628 GCA_900234385.1 Anemonia viridis | reverse complement strand
GGGATGTGTGCGGGATGGAGGGGTGTGTGCGGGATGGAGGGGTGTGTGTGGGATGAAGGAACATAGTTTTTTGAGCCAGTCGAATGTGGGGCAACCAAAATAAGGTGTCAATAACAGACGTACAAAGCCAATTCTGAAAGAGTGAAAGCAGGAATGATGTTCATTCGGACTTACCTTCAGTTCATGTTCTCGTTGCCTCATCTGCATGACGTCGGCACGAGCTGCGTTGATTTGTTGCTGTGCTTGTTCTTGTAACGCGGATAACTGGCTTTCTTTTTCTAGAAACAAGATAAGAAAAGAAGGAGTTACAAACATCATCACTCCAAGAGTCATTCTACTTTACTTTTCCAAGCTCTGAGTAAAAGTCGAAAATACTGAGATCTACTGAAGAGTGCTTCTGGTCTTTATTTCGTCGATTTTCGTTTAGCGCTCAGTTCAAACTATCCCTTCATCTCGCTCTCCTTACCTCTTTGAAACTGTTCCAAAACCATCTGTAAGTTATCAAGTGATGTGGCGTACTGCTGGGCCTGTTCTTGTGCAGCAGCTAGCTGCATGACCGCTTCATCTCTTTGACTAGCTATTGAGTGGAGCTGTTCTTGAAGACTCTCGACCTTTTGCGAGGCCTGACGACTATATGGATAACAAAACAGACGAATAATCTTGATACATACTTATACATGAATATATCACTCTCAGGGATATGAATGAAACAATCATCTCCATAGAGTTAAATAAATGCCTCTTTCAAAGATTACAGAAGAATTATTTCTCGGAATAAATCTCTTAGGATTTCATTCCATATAGCGACTTCGGACGGCCTCGCGATTCTGCGGCAAAGTTACATCAGTCCGGCAAGTCCTCGAATAAGGGGTACAAGTCAGTACTTGAGGGGTAAACACATGCATACCTTCTATCCTGCATGGAGTGGGAGCTTGATAGTAACTGCTCTTCTGCTTGGGCCAATCGTATTTTTAAGCTCTTCTCCCGTTCTACAGCATCTATGGCCTCTTTGGTGTAACTTTCCTCAACCTAAAAGTTAGTTACAAACTCTCTTAGATACAATAACTGAAATACCCCAAGCTGACTTGATTTCCATCTATCGCTCTGTCAAAAAAAAGTCCTGTATTTGTTACTGCATTCGTACCTTTAAAAGATGATCTCGCAGTCTATCCAACTCTCTACTCGACTTGGCCTCAGTCTCCTTCTGCCCTCCACACGCTTTGCTCAAATCATTCTCCAGAAGGGCAATTCTTTGTTGGAGAGCATCAGTCTTCTTATTCAACTCATCTTTTTCTCTAAACAACTCGTTTATCCTATTATCCTTTTCCTGTAAAACCTGTTTGTATTGATCACTGTTGGCGTGGAGTTTCGCCGCGTTGGATTTTTCTTCCGCTAACAGATTCGACAGGCGGTTGTATTCCGCAGTTAGTTTTTCAAATTCGCTTTGTTTTTCCGACAAAGCAACAGTGTTATATTCCTTTTCAACTTTTATTTTCTCTAACTCTTTTTCCATTCGTTCTTTTTCTCGAATTAAACGTCCGGAATCCTGATCATTAGATTTGTCCTTATCGCTCACGAGTTTTGTCAGATTAATAATTTGGCCTTGTAAGTCGGCAACTTGACTCTCTTTTTCTTGCAGGACATCTTCTTTCTCGTTCTGTAAGCTCATTATTGTTTCATTTAGTATTTCCTTTTCTCTTAAAATTTCTTCTAATTCATAGTCTCGTGATCCTGAAGACTGCGTAAGAACATTAAGATTCTCTATTTGTGATTTTAGAGTTCGGATTTCATTATCCTTTTCACGTAACACATTATTTCTCTGGTTGATAATACGTTGAACTACGGAATTAAAGTTTTTGTCAATGTCCTCGAATCCTTCAGATAAA
Source organism: Anemonia viridis (assembly GCA_900234385.1). NCBI lineage: Eukaryota > Metazoa > Cnidaria > Anthozoa > Actiniaria > Actiniidae > Anemonia > Anemonia viridis. The sequence goes on along the minus strand of OCZR010298849.1, from coordinate 8,742 downwards.
CTAAAGTTGCAATCTCCTAAAGCATTAAAAGCCTTGGTAAGTTTATTTTTCAGTTCAGTTATTTCCTTACTTGAAGTTTCTTGTAATTCTTGCTTCTCAATTCGTAGACTTTCAAGTTCAAACAATATTGAATCCTTAGCGTTGGAGTGACTTTCTTCAATCATGCTTAGTTCCTTCCTATTCGAACTCAGTGTTTCATTCAAAGCCCGAACTTCTGCTTCTAAAACTTCTATTCGACTGTCTTTACTTTCTAACAACGAGGATTTTTCTTGATATTCCCTAAGGTCCTTGGTCAAATTTTCAACATTTAGTCGAAGGTCTTTTATTTCTTGTTCGAGTTGTTCGTTTTGCTCGAGTTTTTCGCGGAGATTTCGATTGGAGTTTGACAGCTGACCTTCCAGTGCAGCTATCTGTTGATCTCTTAGTTCAACGTCACTTCTAGAGGCGCCTGTTTGAGTGACATTTGATTCACTTTTTTGTAGTACTTCCTCCAGAAGAGGCGGTGGGCTGGAGTATATATGTGCTGTTGGTGATACAGGAACAGTTGCATCAGCAAGTGCAACAATCTGACGGTCCTTTTCACTAAGAAGAGTAAGCAGCCTCTCTTGTTCTCGTTTGAGTTCATTGACGTGCTGTGTGAACTCGTTCTGCAACCTTATGATCTCATTATGCTTTGTTTTTTCTTTTTCTTCCAGCAGTTTCACCATGTGGTCATTTCTTTCTCTTATCTTAGCTATTTCATTCCCTTGAGATTCATTTAGTGCTAGAAGTCTTCTTTGTTCACTCTGTAGCACCACAGATGCCTGAGTCTTGCCGCTCATCTTTTCTTGCAGTACCTCAAGCCTGTCATTCGCAGTCAGCAACTCCTCGTCCTTCCGTTCGACTTCTGCCATTAAGCGGTTGGTTTCTTCCGTCAAATGTGTAATCTGTTGTATGTAATGATCCAATGCTTCATGACTGGTTTGATCGGTTTGATTGACAGCGGCAATCAGCGAAGCTTCTTTTTGTTTCATCGCTTCTTTTTCTTGTTCTTTATCTTGAATCAATCGAAGCATCCGAGAACCTTGATTCTGATTCTCCTGTTCTGGGCCTAGGGTTCCGCTCTGCAGCAACATTTCTTTCTCTTTAAGATTTTTAGTTATTCTAGTGACATCTAGTCTGATTAGGTCGTTTTCTGCTCCTTTTTCTCTTAAATCGAGCTTTAAAGTATCTATAGTACTGTCCTTTTCCTCTAACATTTTCTCCAGATCATCTTTCTTCTTCTTTAGAGAAGATATTTGATGCTCCAAATCTCGCCTCACAGCAACATTACTACCCACCAACTCGTTGAGTTTATCCATCTCCATGTCAAGGTGCTCCACTTCAGCTCTCTTCTCTTTTATCTCAGTTTCCAGATGACCTAACGCCATGTTCTTGTCATCTAAAGAAGTGCTTAGTCTTTCATTGTCTGCTGAAAGACAAGAGATTTTTTCTTCTAAAGATTTTATACTGGATTCGCTGTCGCGAGCTTGTCTTTTAAGCTGGTCAAACTCGAAATGCAAGTGCGATATTTCTAGAGCTTCTTTCTCCTTGGTATGTAGCTTGTCTTGATATTCCTGTACTACCATACTCAAATCTTCCTTTTCAGCAGCAAAGCTCTTAGACTCCTCTGACAGCGACTTGACCAATTGTTCTTTACTCTCTAATAAAGCAAGAAGATTCTCCTTCTCTTGTCGTAAATCTCGTAAGAGTGTCTCACTTTCTCGTACATGCTCAGAGAGGCTGGTATTCTGTAGGCTAAGATCTTCAATGGCTTGATGTTTTTCTTGAAATGAGACCATCAGTTCTTCATTTGCTTGCTTATACTTCTCGCATTCCCTTTTCTTTTCGTCGAACATTTGAACTATTCCTTCTTGTTCATGTCCCAGGGTTTCAATGGCTTCACGTTCTTCTTGAAACGAGTTCATCAATTCGTCATTGGATTTTTGATACTGTTCACATTCTTTTCGTTTCTCTTCCAACATTTGCTCAAACTCTTCTTGCTTCATACTCAAATCTTGAATCTCTTTCTGTTTTTCTTGGAAAGAGTTCATCAATTCTTCATTCGTCTTTTGGTATTCCTCGCATTCTCTTGTCTTTTCCTCGAGAAGTTGCTCGATCTCTTCTTGTTTTATACTATTATCTTCAATCTCTTTCTGTCTTTCCTGAAAAGAGTTCATCAATTCTTCATTTGTTTTTTGATATTTTTCACATTCTGTTTTCTTCTCTTCCAACATCAGCACAACCTCTTCTTGCTTCAGGATCACATCTTCACAATCTTTCCGCTTCTCTTGAAATGAGTCCATCAGTTCCTCATTAGACTTTCTGTATTTCTCACATTCCTTCTTCTTCTTTTCCAGCTTATCCTGGAGCAACTGATAGTCGCCTTCTTTAGATGCAGACACATCAAAGATCTGGGAATCAAAACTATCCTGAAGGTCCAGAATTTTGGAATCTCTTTCATTGATCATCGTTATCATATCGTGTTTTTCTTTCTCAAAGTTTCTCACTTCATCACATTTTTCCTCCAACTGGGCACTTACCAGCTCGACTTCAGTAGTTTTTGCTTCAATTTGATGGATAAGATCGTTAGTTTGTTCTCGTAGAATAGAATTATCTCCTTCTAATTCTTCAATCATTTTCTTGGCATTTTGGTATTCCTCTTCAAGCATGGATTTTTCATCGATACTTATGCTTACAATGGATTCGTTAGCTTGTCGTTCTTCAGCTTCCCTGAGCGCTTTTCTTGTACGAATGACCCACTCCTTCAAATGTAACCTCAGAACATCATTTTTTTCGATTTCATTATCAAAAGCACTGGTATCCTCTCTGCTGATGATTCCAGATTCGACCAACTCATCTTCGAATACCCTCAGGGATTTCATCAAGTCGCTCTTCTCTTGCGTCAAATTCTCTTTTTCTTCTTCTAACACCTTCACTTCCTCTGTGACTTTTTTCAAGTCTTCACGCAGCTCCTTGATTTGTGTCCTTAAGTTGATAACAACTTGTTCCAAAGTACTTTTATCATTCTCCAGATCAGATCTTATATACTCTAAATCTTCGATATTCGAGCGATATTCTTCGAGTTCTTGTTTAAGTTGTTCAATGATGAGTTGTTGGTCAGGATTGACTTCTTTTTCTAACGTAGATGCTCTCATTGAGTTCTGGTCTTCATTCAAGGGAATACTCTCCATAGATTCGACCTCTGCTTCATTTACACTATCAGAAAAGTCAAACCCCTTTTCTTCAGCAAAGAAATAATCACTGGAATCCAGCTTAGCAGGTTTACCTTCCTTCACACGGAGTTTTTCCTTCAATTCTAGAACTTTATTTTGCAGCCCAACAATGGTAGATTCCAAGACAGCTTTCTCTGCTTGTAACGACACGACTAAATCATTGCCCTCGTCTAAAGAATCATTTGTTGTTTGACAGCCTATTTCTGAAATCACTTCTTTCGTTTCCTGGACAATTTGCTCGTTGTCAGCTCGTAGATCATCAACTATGCTCTCTTGTTCGTCAATTTGGGTTCTTAATTCGGAAGACCTGGTTATAAACTCTTCTTTCTCTTGATGGATTTTTTCTCGTCGTTTGGCATTTTTATCGCTTAGTTTTGCTTTCACATCGGCGACCTGTTGTCTGATGGACTGGTTGTTGGCCTTTAAGAAAGAAAAACGAGAAAATCAGATGAATGAATATGCAATATACACTGTAATCTAAATGGAAGTTATAAACAGAAGCAGAAGAGAAAATGCACACTGAGGGGTTATTCTATCAGAAAGCTAAGCAGCATAATCACTATGCAAAGAAAAATGCTAACCATGAAAGGAAAGAAAAAGAATTTGGCATTAGACTATGATAAATGTTAGTCAAAATTAAAGCTTTGCCATTTCTCTTTACAATTCAACTAAATAGTTTCAGTCTTTTGCTAACGCAAGCCGGCCTAGAAGAGTCGCCCAGACAGGCGATTTTGAAGTCGAAACATTTCTCCATGACAAGACAGCGAACAAGCAGTTAGTTCCCGGAGCACAAGTAGGCCAGTGTGTCATGCATTCAGTAACTATTCTACGCTAGTGTGCGTGTGTGTGAACGTACGCCACGAATGGATATTAAAACTAGACTGAGAGAAAACAAGAAGGAACAGCAGCAAGCTACAGTGAAGCTCTCGACAGGTGCGCCACTCAGTTGTTATTATTACTTTTTAACTTTTACATCCAAAATCATAATTTATGCTATATTTTGAAGAGTTCTTGTACGGTTTAAATGTATTGATAACACCATTATTACAAATTACTCCTTAAAATTTTTAAGTTCACTTATTACTCGCAATCTCTAGATTTTAAATTACGAGATTGTCATGCACAACTTTGGATGAAAAACAACCAAAAAACCCACTAAAATACACTCTGGGCAAAGTTCAAAAAATTAGTTTAAACATTATCATAAAACCAGAGCATCTTCAAGTTTAGAAACAAAGGGTTAGAAGTAGATGCGAGAGTTGAGTTTATGCCATGCTAGAGAAATTTTAGAGAAAGAATCTTAATATAAATTAGACTTAAGAAAATTTATAATGCTGTTTATGATAGCTGGAAGCGAAGGAATTCCAAAAGAGTTTTAAAGACTATTTTTAAGTGCACAAGTGCTTTTATTTAGGTTTGAAACGTTTTGAAAAGGAAGTTGAGCTTAGAGTAAGCTAAGAGGTGGAAAGATCAGGAGTATTTTTGAAAAAGTTTAGGTCTTAGATTCAGAGTGAGCAACACTAAGCAGCAAGTGTCTTACAATATCGGTTTTAAGGTCAGCTATGCGCTCCTTGTCAGCACACAAACTGAGCAGAAGTTGGCATGCAGCGAAAGCCAATTCTTCTTGTTTCCTTTCAGCCAGTTGTGAGATATTAGAAGTATTCATTACATGTCTGGCTTGTAACTGTGCCAATAGTCTCTGATTGCTTGAGTGTAAATCATGTCTGACCTTCTGATATAACTGCAGTGTTGCCACGTAGCGGTCCCACAGAGCTGTGAGGAAAGAAAAAATTTGAAATTGTAAGGTTGGCAGCAACATCACAACTTTCTGTTTAATACAGAAGACAAACAAAACTAGAACAATGTTAAACTGACTATCATCTCTCTCTTTCTGTTTTCTCTTTCCACTTTCTCTCTCTTCTCATTTTCTATTTCTCTATTCTTTTTTTCTGTGCATTTTACATGTCTCTTGTCTTGTTTTTCATCTTGAAGTTCTCTTGAAGTTTAATGGAAAATAATATTTTTTTACCATCAAAGCAGCTCAATGCAGAGAACAAAACAAAAGAATTTCATTCTACTGAGAATTTAAACCTATTGTTTTGCCCTCTAAATTAAGTGCATGCCAACATGCTACAAGGGGTCTATCAACCAACCTCTTGTTTTTTCCCCTGCATCTCTTATCCTTACCTCCAATAATAGTCTTGAGATGGATGATTTCATCTTTAGCATCACCCTTAACAAGGCAAACCTTTCTCAAGCTTTCAATCTCAAGTCGTTGTTCCTCTTGGTTTCCCTGTGAATACTCCAGCTCCTCCATTAGCTCCAAAGTAGATGAACTCAACACCTCCAGATCATTTTTCACTTCACTAAGAGAATTACGAAGCTTGTTTTCCTGAGATTTTAGCCCATTCTTCTCTTCTCTAATGGATGAAATTTCAGCTTCCCGTTCATTCAGTTGTTCTTTCAGTAAGTTTATTTCATTTGACAATGAAGCCAAAGTATTTTCCCTTTCTGCAAGCTGTTCATGTAAGTCATTAACATCTGTGTTTCTTTTCTTGTGCTTATTTGATTCTTCTACCTGTTTTTCCATATCAGCCAACTGTTCTTCAGTTTCACTCAGCTTATTTGTACTTTCTTCCAGCTTCTTCCTCATGTTGTCAAATTCAGTCTCATTTGATTTGAATGATTCTGCTGCCTTATCAAGCTGCTGACGATGGTTGGTGATAGTGTCATGTGCCAGCTCCAACTCTTCCTTTAATGCTGCAGCATCATCACCTGTACTGCTAGAAGCTGATTTCATACCTTCAAGGTTGTCTACTTCTAAACAACAAAGAATTCATAGAAAACATCAACATTTCCTGATACATAGTCAAATTACAAGCATACTGTTCATAGTCAACCCTGCTTTTCATAGTTTATAAATACATTTTTTAAGATTTCTTGAAGTCTAGTAATAGCATGAAGATTCCATGAAATTGTGGTAATCCTTTTCCCCTTTCCCAACAATTTTGATTTGTTTAATTTATTTATTCTCTCAATTAGAATCAAATATCTCAAACTAAAGAAAGATAAAATGCTTGTATTTCATAATATACCTTCTAATATTTTGAGTTCATGTTGTAAATCCTCCATCTTTCTCAGGTAACCCTGTTTCTCATCTTCCCATTTCTGCATCTCTAGCTTGTGTTTCTTGTTCAGGTTGGCTATCTTCTGGGAGTAAGTGCTTTGAAGAGTAGACAATTCATGCTGATACTGGTCGATTTCTCTGTGCAGTTTATCTTGACTGTCCTGATAGAGGTTGATTAGAATAATCAAATATGAACTAATAAGGAAATCATTAACTAGCTAACAACATTATAGACAATAATTTTGAGATTCTACAGCTTTAACCAATGTTGCTATAAATAAACCAAGGACTCAGAAGTGGCAGTAGGATTGTCCATGTCTACCACAATACTTTCACCTCCTCTTAGAACAATGATTACCATGACAACAGGTAGTATGTCAACAAGTATTTTGTGATATAATAGTTAAAATGCAACTTTGCTCCAAATGACCAAATGCAAGTTTAAATAGGAAATACAAGGAAAAAGACGGTGTAGTTGATGAAGTATAATTGAGTATATTATTGTAATAATTCTAACCTGTGAGCTTGACAGCATTTTCCAGTGATGGCACTCTGTCTGTAGTCTAACAATTTCATTTCTCAGTTTCTTGATTTCCTCGTGTTCATCAATGCTATCTGTCGAGTCATGTCTTGTTCTGTTCCATGATGTCTGGCTACCATCTTGTTTATTACTGTCAATCTCTTCTTTTAGCTTCATGATTTCTTGCTAAAATAAGTTGAACATAAACAGTACTATCAACACAAATGAACTAGAAAATACTACATTGGATACTGAAATTTGTTAAAGTATTTAATGGGTGATTAATGTCAAATATGGTGTACAGGTCTACCACACTGGCCATGGTAATGAGTGATGTAGTCTGGGATGGATACCTCAGTCCCAATGGGTAACACTATGGTCAGGTGTACCGGTATTTCTGATTCATGGTTCATCACACAAAGCCACCACACTGGATCACATATGGTGTATTCTGGGATACCTCTGATCCACTGGGGTGTTCGGGTGATGATTGATGTCTCATGCCTATCCTTCCAGCTGAATAGTGACCTACATATCTGATCCTTACCTCTTTTTGGTCTAGCTTTGCCCGGTAATCTCTAGCGACATGTCTGGCCTGTAAGTCTGAAGCCTCTGCTCTCTCATGCAACTCTTCATTTAATTTCATTAATTTTTCGTACTAAAACAAAATAAAAAAAGAATGTCTTATAAAGTGTATTGAAAACAAGAATACAAATAATTATATGCAAACTACATTAATCTTGTGATCAAATGCATCAAGTATCACAACAGCCATTAGTATTCTATCACAGCTGTGTTTATACTCACCTCAAACTTACGATTGTCGGCAACAATTTCAAGCTTCTTAATTTGCTGTTTTGCAAGAGTTAATTCAGCTGAAGGATCTAATAAATACAAAAGATAATATCCCTATAGATAAATATAATCTAGCTTCGGTTCTTCTTCAGTCTTTTCAGATCAAAATGAATGAAATTCAACTGATCTCCACAAGAGAACAACAAAGATATCTTGTCAATCTTCAAGTACTGTCATCTGTTATGAGCTTATCGTTGAATTATTATATCCAAATCATCTATAAATGGTTCTAACTAGTAATATTATCCCATCCATGCACCGTCCAGTGATATTATCCCCTGTGTTTACCTGCAACTTCCTCGGTCCCTTCAGTCAACATTTCGCGAGTGAAATTCGAAATCTGACCTGTTATGTTGGTAAGAGAGGACAAGCTGTCCGAGATATTTAAGTTTTCTCGTAACCACGACATTTTTAGGTCCTATTTGAGGCTAAATATTACTGAAATATAGAAAAAAAGACGTCCATTTTGAAGAAGTTGAGAGAGAAGATGATGTGGCAAGCAGATACTACGACACTTGTGATTGGTTCATTGGGCCGCCATTTTGATTTTATATTAGCATAACAGGAGGAGCCGACATGTTGGGGCTCTAGTGTCTTGCAGAATAATGTTCCCTATGACCCATTCTCTCTATAACCAGAATAGGAATGAGAAGGGAAAAATAGGAATAAGAATGTACACGAGATGGATTGGATGGGCGTATAGGAATAAGAATGTACACGAGATGGATTGGATGAACATATAGGAATAAGAATGTACACGAGATGGATTGGATGGGCGCATAGGAACAAGAATGTACACGAGATGGATTTTATGGGCGTATAGGAACAAGAATGTACACGAGATGGATTGGATGGGCGCATAGGAACAAGAATGTACACGAGATGGATTGGATGGGTGTATAGGAATAAGAATGTACACGACATGGATTGGATGGGCGCATAGGAATAAGAATGTACACGAGATGGATTGTACCTAGAGTCAGAGG
>OCZR010298446.1:0-10776 GCA_900234385.1 Anemonia viridis | reverse complement strand
AAAGTTTTCAAATAACGACATGGAGAGCCTACCCTCGAGTCAAGAAGAGTCGCGAAACAAAAGATGTCTCCTCAGACGACCAGAATTTATTCGAAAAACAAGCAATATAAGCACCTCGAGCGATCATATTGATCGAGGTGCTATGCCTTTAGAACTGCTACAGTCTAGAATTGACAGTGTTGAAAATTCCCTTGATCAAATCTACGGGAAAGTTAAGGGTGAATTGCGGGACATTCGGGATGCTATTAAGACTCTGGCTACGTCAACACCACCTCCGCGAACGCCGCTCTGGTCGCCCGGGATCACAACCAGAGACGGGGAAAACTCCAGAGCAGATCCAATATTCTCCTACGCTAATTTAGAAAAATACGATATTTAATGCTGATGTTAAATTAATCTTTGCCAATGTTGTGAATTTAGTTCCGCTTCCTTAGGCAAATGTTCTTTTCTTCATAACGTCTGCAAGGAGTACTTTAGTGCGTTTTTCATCCCAAGTCTTCGGTGTTTGCCCTTTTTTCGAGCCGAGTTCTGCACGCCTAACCTTCCGTTCTCTTTGTCCAGTGGTATTGCACAATTGGAGTCTGCGCTGTTGAGATTCGCACTTTTGAAGGACCAAAAATTTCGTTTCAAATCCTGCTTTTTTCCCAAGTCAGCAATGACAATTTACCAACTCGCCTCTGACCATGCAGGAAAATGCGCTCTGCGAAGATCACATTTATTGAAGATTTATTAATTTTCAATGTATTAAAGAAAGTGATGATTTCGTAGGAAAAGCCTTAAAAATACCACCAGAAATATGGTTTTATCTTTACTGATTTCTAGAAAAGAGTGTCGGATAAAGATGGTATTTTTGTAATATATGTTCAAAACATTATCATAAATCTAGCAATACAATCAATAAAAAAAAGATCTAAAAAATTCATCGCCCTGGAGGCTGTCGCCGATGTACCTGATACCACACCTGATATCATCATACTGACTGCCCGGCACACCTGTTCATAACGGCCCCCGCATTTATCTTGCAGTCAAGGCTCTGTTTACGTCCAGCCAAGGAACTTTGCAGCGTCCGCATTATATAGGTGACCAACATAAGATAGCTATGCAGTTGAAGTTTCCTCGTTTATAAGAATATGCCGGTAGACAGTGTTCGTTTACATAGTTGATCATATAGATACTGTGCAGTATTCAGTTCAATAATCAGTCCTCCTGAGTAAGACCAGCTTAAGTACTGCGAAAGGTACATCAGCTCAGGGAGGAGCTTTAGCGCCATGCCAAGGTAAGAATGGCGAGCCAAGGAATAGAACTCCACCTTGAGCGCAATGTTTTTATATTTCGGACCACATGTCATTCCCTAGAGTATCATTTCTTTGTTTAACGGTTGCAAATGAGAAGACACACGAATATGGATACAACTCAAACAAAGAATCTTATTCTCAAGACCTCGTGTCATTTCCTAGAGTATCATTTCTTTGTTTAACAGTTGCGCATGAGAAGACACATGAATATGGATACAGCTCAAACAAAGAATCGTATTCTTCACCCCAATCTAGAGGTCAACTGCTTACACAAGATCGCAGCAAATTATTCGTCATGGTAACATCCACTTTTCCCCAACTCGTGTTTTTCAGTCAACCTCGATGAACAATTTCAATTTAGACAACACTTTATTTTCTCGGCACATTTATACAAAATGAATTGCTATATAAAATTCCAGCTTTTGACCGGCTTCGTACTGACTCACTCACACCTCATCCCCACCCTCCCCTCCCCTGCTAAAATACCACCAAGGGGGAGGAGTCGGGCATTCCGATCTCCAACGTTCTTCATAACTTATAGTTTAAAATTGCTATATTTAAAGACTGATGTTAGCTGACTATACCAAAATAGTCAATCGCACTATATTGACTTTCTAAGTCTAGTAATTTGAACTTTAGTTCGAGTTATTTAAAATGTTAGATTTCGTTTTTTAGTTTAGAAATAAACGTCTTTTTGCAGTCAATACTTTTAGCTGCTAAAGACATATATATACACCTTTTCTTCGAGAAAAAATGAGCTCTGTAAGAAGGACAGTATCCTCCAAATTGAGCAAGCTGCATTCTGACTAATCTGGTTCCCAGAGCCCGCGTTCCTGTAGGACAGCGCCGAGAAACGAGGAAACGGAGCTAACGCATGCGCTGTAAAACCGGAAGAACAGAAAATCCTGTTCCCCAAAAGTGGATTATCCCAGAGCCGTCGTTTCTCGGCGCTGTCCTAGAGGAACGCGGGCTCTGGGAACGAGATTGCATTCTGACATGCGCAGCGGGGTTTATTGTACTCATTATTCATTCCATAGTTGTCGGAGGAGGGCTCTGAGGCTCTTCCTCGTCTCTATCACTTCTCATTCCTGGTTTGAGGGAGGCTCGTGTTAATCCCCAGAACTTTGATGGACTTAATCCTTTCTTGACTGCCGAGAATCGCCAACCAAGATGATTGTGGCAATGCATGCATTCAGCTATTGTCCATGCGTACCTAAACACGAAAATAGAAAAAAGAATGAATTAAAAAGGATAAGTGAACAAACGAAAAAAAGTAAATGCATTGATAATTGATTAAAAGAGAAATGAAGGAATGAATGAATGAATGAAAGGGAAGTGAGTGAATGAATGATCAAGTGAATGAATAAATGAAAGAACATGTGAATGAACAACAAATGAATGACAAGAAGAAGTGAGAAATGAAAATATGAACAAATGAATGGATAAGAGAAAATAAATGAATGTTCACATATAACAACAAATAGATCAAACTAACTTTAAACATACCCAGGAAACCAGCTATTTTCAGCTGTAGGTCGCCCTCTCAGCCTCACTCCTGTGGCTTTATAAAATGTCAATGTCTCATGTACCCATCCACTAGGATTGACATACGCAGCTAAAGGACCATCAAGAGACATACTATGATGAAAGTAAAACAGAATGTAACCAAACTCCGCTATTATGAGGACATGAGAGAGTTTCTGAGGAGATATGTATATATATGAATTTATATCATTTTATGTCATATCATGTTATGTTGCGTTATGTCGTTACGTCACGTCACGTTATGTTTTTTTTATTTTTTTTTTATGTTACGTTACGTTACTGGGGTAGGGCGTTACTGTTTCATGTTGAGTTAAAAAAACAGCCAAAGTTTGGTGCCCCTAGCCTGATAAGGGAGTTCATCAACTCACCAGAATAAATCGTTTTTGTAGCATATCGTACTATTACAGTCACCACAACACAAAACACTACACTATAAAAACAAGATCATTATTGCATTGGTTAATGTCGTCATGAAATATCAAGCCTTAGGGTAGCATTTAATGACTAGTGAAATTAAGAACTTAATTTTTTGCAGAGGGAGGAGAATATTGGAGACCCTGGGAAAAAACCCTTGAAGCACAGGTAACAAACAAGCAGTATACTCTAGAAAGTGATGGTAAGACTAGAGATCCCACCCATTACTTCAGAGGTGAGCAGCATCCCATTAACAGTGTGCAAGACCCATGTTTATCAAACTAAAAATACTGAAGTTCAAACTACAGGTCATCCCTACTACACTCCTTTGTACATGAGTATTGCATGTGACATGTGACATGGAAGTGCGATGAGAGCTGGTGTGGTGATTTAAGAACATGTAAATATCATGGAAAAGCCCATGACCTTCAAGTGCCCCTCCTTTAAAGATGGCTGTGGTAAAGTGGTACATACCCTATACATGATTTTGAGTTCTTTACGCAGTCTTTCAGTTGTGGAATCAATGTACAACAACTGAAGTTTTAAGCTGTCATCTAAAGGAAGGTTGGCTGCGACCCAGTACGAAAAATCTAAAATCATCAAGACATTTATTATGTCTGTTACTGCAATTGTCAATATTCCTTGCTATTCTAAGATGGGTCATTAGGGACATCATTATACTATGCATATGGGTCCTTAGAGACATTATTATACCTTACATATGGGGTCCTTAGGGACATCATACCATACCTATGGGGTCCTTAGGGACATCATCATACCATACCTATGGGGTCCTTAGGGACATCATTATACCATACCTATGGGGTCCTTAGGGACATCATACCATACATATGGGGTCCTTAGGGACATCATACCATACCTATGGGGTCCTTAGGGGCATCATTATAGCATACCTATGGGGTCCTTAGGGGCATCATACCATACCTATGGGGTCCTTAGGGACATCATTATACCATACCTATGGGGTCCCTAGGGACATTATCCAGCCTAATGGTTTGACTCCATCTTTGTAATTCTTTTTTAACTTCATCCATCAAACTGAACTAAGAAAACAAGTATTGTAAATAAAGAAGAAATCAGTGACATTAAGTGAAGTGTATGAAAGAAAGGGGGAGGTAGAGGGAGCACATAGACAGCCTGACCCTCCCATCCCCCTGTCCAGTATTTTTCTACTAATGAAATACACTGTCACTACCACTGTCATTATAACTTACTGGATCATATAGTTTGTATACCCAAGCTGGCCAACTGCTTAAACTTGTATCAATCTAGTACAAAAAACCTTTGTTTTAGACTGCATCAAAATTATGAAGATTACTCAATATATATATATAGAAGAAATAAAAACATGCATGCTATTGTACCATTAGAGCAGAATTCATTAGAGTGTGTCATAGCACTTGACATGGGTATGGTATAGACATGGTCACAGCAAGGTGCAGTCCATGCCATAAGTTTTTGATTGTCATATGAAAACTATATACAACTATATAGTATAAGGGCCAACAGAATATGGCAGGAGTGGGATCAAGAGTGGGCATGATCATTAGTTCCACCAATCCGAAAATGCTAGAAGTCAACACAGAACACAACATTTTTTTTTGCTGTTATAATATATATTAATTGAATAAACAAGACCACTTATGCAGACACAATTTATACTTGTTCCAACATACCCTCTTTCTCCTTGTAGAGCCAAGCCTTGACTTGCTAAACATGGGCCTAGATCTCTCTAGGCTACCATTACATGTTGCTTGACAACCAGACTTATGATAGCACGAGATAAGGCTTCCTTCTGGGTGTGACGGCAACATTATCTCAGGTAATATATACACTTTTGCCATAATAGTTCTGAAAGATATCAAGGAACAGTTCAAAGAATATTAAACTGGGTGGACCTAGGGTTTTGCGATGTCGAGTCCAGTAATAAAACCCAAGACCCCAGAGGTGAGAGGTGAGAGCACTGCTACTACTTTCTTAGTACAGGGCTTTCAAAATAAGCTGGTGGCCGCCAGATTTCCGGCAGTTGCTTTGTAGTAAACCGCCAGCTACTTTAAACAAATGTATAATTAATATTTTACTTGACCTTTAATGGATACAGCCCCCTACTTTATTAACTTCACCATCTATTTCAAATAATTTTGAAAGCCCTGTGGTAACTGAACATCCTTTTGATAACCATACCCATCATACATGAATCGGTAAATGGTCATGGTCTACACATACCCATCCACTTGTCTTCTTAAATCTACAATCCTAAACCGCTGTCGGCCAGTGGCTTTTATTATCATGGTTGTTATTCCTGCTTCCACTTCTTCCTTCATGGAGAAGATTTCTACTGTTGTTCCAATAGATTCTTTTAGTTGATTCTGACTTATTCCATGTCTGCAGACAGGCAAATGTTTAAGCAATATAGGCAAAGAGTGCCCATCATATGCTATCAACCAATACTATTATATTACTTGATATCAAAGTGAATGAATTTCTTCAATACAGAATTGTAGCTTATATTCATAATCTCATTAATTTTATTACCAGACTTTCATGAGATCCATTCATATTGACAATGCAGACATTCTCTGGTGAATATTTTTGATGATAAAACATTTCCATTGTCCATATTTATTAATACTGGCTGCAGTTCTGTTTGCAAGAGATTCATTCACCTTAAAATCAAGCAATATAATACTCATAATAATTAATTAATTAATATAATGGGCAGTGTTTACCCTTCTTTTAGTTTATTTGATGCCATTTGTTATTATATCAGAAAGATTACCCTTGAGTGTTATGGTAATGCTTAGCTCAAAAAAATAATTTTCTCTCAAAACATTTGAAATGTAAAGTTAAAAGTTTGGATTAAAAATTTACTTTGAATTGACCAATCCAAATGTCCTGTCTTTATCAATGGCATTCTTCATCATTGCAACCGCCTGAAATAGAAAATGGGAAGGAGCAATGAGAAAATGAAAGGAAATAAATAGAAAAATAAGAAAAGAAATCAAATGCAAAAGAGCAGTGGAAATACAGAATCGTACCTGAGGATGAAAGAGATGTAGTGGAAGAGTCTGTCCTGGAACAAGGACAACCGTAGGAAACACCATCAGAGGTAACTCTACGACGTTGTTTGGTTCTAATACAGTCCGGCCACTAAATTCATCCATCTCTTCTCCCAAATACTGCAGGATACATGAAGGGTATTATCTTAATAATAGTTATTATGATAACTTTAAAGTGTGACTTGTAAGCTTGAAGTTTTGTTTGCAGACTAGTGTTTCTTCACACCTGTCAATCAAAATACTATGAAAGAGGTAATTGGATTAGAAAAACGTCTCATATTTATGACCAAAGTCTGCGATGGAGGGTAATGAGATTTACAAATAAGGGCTCAAAAATTAAAGAAATATGCCAAAAAATTAGATACAAGTGCCTGTGATGTTCATAAAAAGATTTTAGATTGACGGCTGTCAAGATTTTTTTATTTTTTTATTTTTTATTTTTTATTATTGTGATTATTGCTTATGAATATTTACAAACATATAGATACACACATACAAATGGACAAATAACGGCTGTCAAGATGCTGGTTGGAAAGCTAGACATCAAACTTCATGGATGGCACTTCAATGATAATGGTTATGATAACTGGACCAGCATCAAACTTATATATAACAGCACTGCATGACAGATTGTTTGGTAATAGAAATTATGATTACAATAGAAAAAGTTGTATACCTCATGTCTAGTTGGTAGTGCTGGATCATATGTTATATTGATCGGTCTTGTGCCTCCTTCATCATCGCTCCCAGCTACAAAAAAATACAACAAGTTATTCACGACAAAACATAAAAATAAGCTCAAATTGGAAAAGTTGTTTACAATTTCTTCAAAATTAAAAAATGTTAAGATGTGCGCACTTTAACTAGGAGAACAAGGAATTTGATCCCCTCAGCGAAATAGCAATTAAAACTCCGACCTACGTTGCCGTAAAAATGAAAAAAAACGTTTGATTTAACATTTTCGTTCTACAAACTTTACGTCAAAATAAAAACTTCAAATTCGTCATAAAATCGAACGCTAATTTTCATCGATTTTGCACTCATTTTTCAATGAAGAACTATAATCCTTGAATAGAAATAAAGTTCGAGAGTTATTCTTACCATCAGAGCTAGACAATTCTGATTCTGAGGCGCTATAGGCTTGGAATTCTTCAAGAGCATCGTAGCCATTTTCGATGTCTTCTTCTTCTTCGTCCGCCATGTTTGTTTTGAAAAGCAGAAGCGCTTCTCACAGAATCATGGGTAAAGTTAATTTGATAGGGGAGGGGAGGATAATGAACACTTTTTGACACCTTCTTTCTTTAAAATAGAACTTTTCTAATAGTTTTGAAATTGCTTTTCTATTCATTATTGAAATATTGAATGATTCATGTTTTATAAATGTTGTTGTGGGAAGAATGTGAATTAGAGTCACTTGGGAAAGAAATATAATTCAAGCACTAATCTTGGACTTCATTAGCAAGCGTTCATGATCAACTCCTTGCATTCGTGAGCTTGGGCTTTTTTCTAGTTATTTATTTATGGGAATTTATTTTCTATTTCTTATTTATTTCTATCTATTTTTTTCTACTAGGTTCCATTCCTTTCTCTGTCTCAAATGTCATTGTAACGAGCCAATCAGAAGACGAATCGTAACTCAATGTGCAGTTGTCCAACAGCAGCAAAACACGAGCCAAGTGATTAAGAAAACGTCAATCTGGTTTGGAAATCATAAGATTTCTCTTTAAAATAACACCATAAGACCACGAAACGTCCACGAATCGCCCGAAGAACACTCATTCTACAACAACAGGAAAAAATAAGGGATATTTATACTATGAATTACGAACAGCTATTCGTTCTGACGACGGCAGCGTTGAGCGTGTTAGCGGCAGACTTCACTCTTGCAAAAGACTATTATCAGATTCTTGGAGTACCAAGAAACGCTTCAGATAGACAGATTAAGAAAGCTTTCAGAAAAATGGCTGTTAAGTATCATCCTGATAAAAACAAGAGCAAAGATGCCGAGGAAAAATTCCGTGAAGTCGCGCAAGGTAAGTTGGACGTGGACCTAATGATGTGCAATGTTTGGGCTTCCGTCCTCAGTGACGAACTTATGTTATTTACTTTAAACTCAAGATTTTTATAAGAGCTATGTCTTTTATCATTTTTGTTGTATACTTCGTCTTTTATCATTAAGGTAGCTTTAATAAACTATTTCCATTTTAAGGCAACCATTTCAGTGCAACTTGTTCCTGAAATCTAATTAATGTCGTCGATTACCCTGGAATCTCGAATATATAATTTCCAGATTTTGTTAATCAAGTTTTCTTTCGAATAGTTCTACAAAAAATTCTTCAAGTTGCTTCGAAATCTTGAAATTCTTACACGTACTTTATTATTGAATAGTTTTCCAAGAAAAACTTATCATTTTAAGTTGACATTAATTCCTGTGACACCAAACGTTTCTTAATTGTGTCAGAGTAACATAAACTTTTGATTGTTAGCTTCGTTCGATTTGTTATTTTTTTTGGAAGCAAAATAAGCAAATCATTTATTGCTATATTGATGAGTCATCAAGAAGGAAAATGAAAATTTCATCTTGTGCTAATTTTTACCCCCCTAAAATAAAATATGCGTTACTGCAATGTTGATTCAGATGTACTTTCGAGATCGCAATGTTCAGATTCACTTTTGATTTTCCAAACCCTCTGTAACGAGTAAAATACCTTATTTCTTTATATTTTAAAGTACTTTAACTTTCTTATCGGATCACTAACTTTTGAAGTGACGGAAGAACAAAATGATTCTTGCGATTTCGATTCTTACGCGTGGAAATTGTCACGCATATTCAACGTTGCAAATAAAGAATTTTGTAAGATTCCTCGAAGAAATGTTAAAAATTGCGGGTTTCTACATAAGTTAGACATTCCTTTATAAAAAAAAACAAATAGGAAGACGAAATAATGAAACCTTTATCAAAAAGCAGATGGTTTTATAGTTAGTATAAACAGAATTATACTTGCAAATGTCAAATCGATTTAACTTCATTAACTAACTTAGTACGGTCACAGGAAGCCCGATTATGTGTGATTTTCTCGAAGAATTTGTTTAAATGAAGTTGTTTTGTCTTTCTTCTGGACCAATCATTTCGTTTTTCCCAAAAAAGAAATAAGCAAAATACAAGACTCCAGCACTGTCACACTGCCATCTTGTGCACAGGTGATTTTCTGGAACCTTTCGATGTTGCTCATACTAATATTCCCTAACAGGAAGTGAGGTAAACAGCAGTTTGATCTATCCTTAGGTCCTTAGCAAGGGCAGGTGCAGGAAAATATTTGTTGAGAGGGGGTTCAAACGTTAAGGAGAGGGTCCAAATATATATACTTTATACAAAATTTACTTCAAACCTGTGGTACAACTAAATTTTGGAATAAAACAATGGAACGTTAGGTATAACAGTTGGCCTAGACCCACCAACCCCCCCTGTATTCACCCCCTGATTAGCAATAGATGAATTGAGAAACATCCAACTTTTTAATAGCATTCTGGCAAACTTGATGAGTCAATTTTGAACCTTCATATCTCCTTGAATTCACAGCATATGAAGTATTATCAGATGAAAACAAAAGAAGACAATATGATCAGTTTGGAGAAGAAGGACTCAAAGGAAATGGCTTCGGAGGTGGCGGCGGTGGCTTTGACTTTAATGACGTTTTCGGTGACTTTAACTTCGGTGGTGGACAAAGATCAAACGGAAATGGATTCAAATTTTCTTTTGGTGGATTTGATGATTTCTTTAATGATAACGAGGAGGAGGAAGAAGAAGATGATTTTGGTGGAATGCATTTTGGTGGATTTGATTCTTTTTTCGGTGGTGGTGGTGGTGGAAATGGTAGACATCATGAAAGACATCATGAAAGACAAAATATGTTTGGAGAAGAGTTTCACAGAACAGCAAGACAGTCAGAGTTTCATCAGTCTAGTGGAGGTAAGCACATGATTATCCTATGGTAACCATGCAAATACAGGTGCAGATTCAGAACCTTTTGCTAGGGGAGTTCAAAATTTTGGTTAGGGAAGGGGAGCAACTGTTGAACCACAGAATAATTAAATTATTTTACACCAGACATTTTCTAGTTTTCCTTTTTCATCATGAATGGGTTTGCTTTGACTATTTTATTATTTTAATATTAATGTATTGCTTTGTCTGTTGCAGGAGGAGGAAGAAGTTGTAGGACTGTAACAAGAAGGGTCGGCAATATGGTCACAACCTTCACAGAGTGTACATAGCCAATATTATTCATCTGTAAAGACTTTGATTGCTTGCATACACAAAATGTTTTGAGGTCTGATCTGCTAATTCTGTAAAGTATAACATTCTGCAGACTGCCATATGCTGGCTTTTCTTCATGTTAATGTGGAAAATTGTATTTTGTCCCTCATGCTGGATGTGTCCACAG
>OCZR010294009.1:6490-16651 GCA_900234385.1 Anemonia viridis | reverse complement strand
AAACAACCTCTGGGCTGATCTAAGTCAGGGCATGTTTAACTCACAGATAGAACCCTGAAACAACCTCTGGGCTGATCTAAATCATGGCATGAGTAACTCACAGATGGAACCCTGAAACAACTTCTGGGCTGATCTAATTCAGGGCATGGCTAACTCACAGATTGAACCCTGAAACAACCTCTGGGCTAATCTAAGTCAGGGCATGTTTAACTCACAGATAGAACCCTGAAACAACCTCTAGGCTGATCTAAGTCAGGGTATGGCTAACTCACAGATTGAACCCTAAAACAACCTCTAGGCTGATCTAAGTCAGGGCATGCTATATAACTCACTAGTTATTACCAAACAAGTTTTCTATCATTGTCTCCTTTATAAGGTATTATCTATTCCTTTTTTCAATAAAAGTGCTTAATATAGATAAAAAACCATGCTTTTGAAAATATTACCAATACATTAAATTAAATACATTAAAACTCAGGTGGTTCCATTCACTAAAAGAATCAACTATAGAAATGCTTTAAAAAGGAAGCAGGTATTCAGTGCTTTTATCTTCATTTAAAATAAAGTCTTTAAGCAGCAGGTAAAGTAGGGAAAAGGACTACAAACAGATCTAAAATTTATTTGGAAATTATCAAAGTAAATAACAGAAATGTGAAAATAAAAAAAAAATAACCAAGAACATATTTAAATGTGTTTATCCTGCAATGACTTGCTTTCACCACATGTTATGCAAGTTTAAGCAACAGTAGTGTACTTTGTCATGCAATATTACATGTACTCAGTAATGTACATGAATTTATTATAATTACATGTGCTGTTTGACACCTTAAAGCAAAGGTACCTATTATAGGACAGTGAAACTACTGGCAACATTCACTGCTTAAGGGTTTTTCCTCAGTTTTGTACCAGTCCTCCACAAAATTAACTTGGAAATACTCCAGTTTCAAATTTGATGCTTAAAACTGCTGTTTTTTAAGACCACATACTCATTTGTACAGGGTTAATAGTCTCATTTATAAGTCAGCTGTTGGTAGAAACCGTAAAAGTCTGTGGAATTGGTATTATTAGTTGACTTTTTAAAATCACTGGCAACAACCAAGTGGAATGTGTAAAGCTGAATAATACCAATCCAACAGACTTTATATGACTATATATAAATGAGACCCTGTACCCTATACCCTGAGTCCATGGTTTTTGGTGTACAGTAGCCCAATTTGGTCATGCATTAAGGTACCATAGGTTTGTTAGTTATAAAGTTAGCTATCTACTCATTATAGGGTGGTTATTGATAACCACTCGTCACATCTGGTATGTTACATACAAGGTTAGCTCTTGAAAGAATGTGGTATGTTTTGTTAATTGAACAACCTCTTAAGTCCAGAGGTTGTTTCAGAATTGGATCTGTGAGTTAGCCATGCCCTGACTTAGATCAGCCCAGAGGTGTTTCAGGGTTGGATCTGTGAGTTAGCCATGCCCTGACTTAGATCAGCCCAGAGGTTGTTTCAGGGTTCAATCTGTGAGTTAGCCATGCCCCGACTTAGATCAGCCAGAATATGTTTCAGGGCTTGAACTGTGAGTTAAGCCATGCCCTGACTTACATCAGCCCAAAGGTTGTTTCAGGGTTGTATCTGTGAGTGATGGGCATTAGAAAATTGTGACAAGCATTAGTTTTGTGTACATATCTGCTAATGCCTTCTATATGTATGTGTAAGTAAATGGATTTTGTGTATGATATACAATATTAGACAAGAGTTGGTTCCCCTAATCCTCTAAGAACTAATGGTGCGATAGTAACTCTTACAAGCTCCAACAACAAAGACTGAGACAAGCTAGATCACACAATGATATATGGCTTATTGGATATATCAAACCAACTTTTTGGAAATGATTATTGTGTTCAAACATAACATAATCACATTTAATTTGACACTAAAAGGGGACTTTCAAACTGAAATCATTTCAGAGATGTGTATATACTTTTATATAATCTTATAGTATGCGAAGTAGAAACTTGGCCTCAGGGTATTTTATAGTATATGCTGGTCACTAAATGATAACATGTGTAGAAGTCTGACGACAGCTGGCTGATATTGTTATATTCCTGGATAATATACCTAATTTTCCTTGGTGGCAAGCTGTTATGCTTTTGTTCTGATAATATGGTAGATTACTTTGAAGTAATAAACTGATTTCAAAGTAATAAAAAACATATGGGATCATTGATCAAAAGTAGTGATGCCACCTGTATGTAAAGTATAAACAACATTTAAGAGAATAATGCCTGGTAATGGTGCTTATTAGCATTATCATTAAGTATCTGATATTTCTTATGACATCTTAGAAATCCATATGAAGGAGATTTGTACAAGGATAGAATGTTATCATCAGATTGAATATGATTATTATATTAACTTTGAAATGTCTTAACACATTACAAAGTCTAATATTATATATGCGTATTTTAAAAATCTGGAAACTTGTACATCTGGAAACTTTTTAGTTGGTGTGCATCTCATTTTTAGAATTTTTGGAATTTGTGCCATTTCTTGTATATCATCTGCCCTGTAGTATTCCATTAAGTATATTCTGGTACCCTTCTCTTAATCCCTGGTAGATCACATGACGTCAATGTTGTAAGGGGTCTTTTGTTTGAAGGGTATTAGAAGGTATTTACAATAATCTAGTAATTACAATAAATAGCATGACTTCAGGCGTTTACCAGATTAACATTTTCATGTTAAGAAAAGTAGGTAATTTCTATGAATAAAACGACCAGCAACATAATTGCCAACAGTAAGAAAAAGGTGTACAACAACGTTTATAACTTAATTATGAGGGAGTTTTTTAAGCTTTAAGTTGTGGACGAAATGTTGATTGAATGCACAGTTTCATAATTATGATTTTACTGTTAATGACTGATAATTTGATTACAAAATGTACGAATAATCTATAAGATTAACAATAATAACGACAGATAAGCTAAAATAACTCCCAATAAATTTCAAGAGTCAAATTTTGTGTAGGAAAAATAATATTCACAAAAACCTGAAAATAGATTTTCTTACCTATTTTGTACTCGTTTGAAGTCCAACATCGTTCATTTCTTTTATTTTAGCTTCCAGCTTTTTTATTCAGTCCGAGTTTCTCTTTTTCGAAAATTTTATTTTGTCATTCTTTTGGCGCCAAAATTGGGCTCCCTGTGGTTTTCCGATGGAAATTTGCACAAAGAAAGAATGAATGAATGAATGAAAAAATGAAAGGGAATTTTCAATAACATTTTATTTTGATGATATCGGTAATGTTTGATTTCTTTTTTAGGCTTTAGATGGATTTATTGTCGTTATTACACAAGAAGGACAGCTATTTTACGTTTCTGAAAATGTTCGAGATTTTCTTGGTTATTCACAGGTATGTAGTATGGGTTATTTTATGTCTTATATCTTTCTTCCTTTTCTTTCTTTAGCATATGAAAAATTTCAGTGAAGATAGAAAGAAAGATAGATAGAAAGAAAAGAATCCTTCCCAAAATATCAGCACTTTTAATATATCTTTCGCAAGATTTACCCAAGAAGATTTAAAACCGTCGAATGTACATGTTCAGTAGATAGAGTGAATGAAAGATAGGTTGTAGTGCTTAAAGAGTAGAGCTTAAAGTATTTCATATGTGCTACGCGGTCCACATTATTCTCATCATGTTATCATAATTACCGCGACCTAACATCTATTTCACCCCGGCCTGCTCTCAGTCTGACCTCCAGCTCAGCTGGAAGAGCATCGGTAGTACCGAAATTCCGAAGGTCGTGGGTTCGAATCCCAGCGAGGTCGGAAAAAGATTTTCCGAATTTTATTTCCAAGGGTCTTTCGCCCGGAATAACCTCGTTCTTTAAGCCTTACAACTTATCTTTCATCCACTCTATGTATTTCATATGTGCTACGCGGTCCACATTATTCTCATCATGTTCAGTAGAGTTTGTATAGGACAGTTGCGCGACAGTTGACCAACAAGGAGTCCAACATTAGACTAATTGATCGTCATTGTTCGTAAACAACCACTCGACCTTCTTTATAGTTCTTAAGCCAGCCGGTCTTGAGTTTCAAGAACGTGTAAGAAAATGATTAAGTTGACTTGTAAGGACTACGTTGGACGCCCAATCTACTTGCCTTAGATGGTCTGTATCAGTAAAATTCATGGAGAAAAATCTCTAAATTCACAACAATATAAATGATTTATAAGAAATTAAGCTCCTAGCACTCATTGCAGTTGTTGATTATCCTTCTGTTGGTCTAATCAAATTGCGTGCAATGAAATGATGTACTTGCATGAGATGGAGGATCTCAAGCCCCAACATCTGTACCTATAGGGATTAGACAACAATAGAACCCGCTTTGGGTTACGAGCGAGTGGGCAGAGCGGTACTTGGCAACCGAGAACGTTTTCTTGGTCGCTGGAAATCTATTGGGCTTCATTAAAATTAGAGGACTTTCTAACAGCTTTCTTTATATATATATATTTTTTGTTTCGTCTCAAAAAAATTTTCGTGGCCGATAATCAAAAATTGCTTCAAAAACTGACGCCGTCACCAATGTTTATGTGATAATCGTAGTGCATGATTTCTATGCGTTATCTTATTCATATTAATTATTTATATGTATTATTTATGTTTCCTCTGTATTGTTCCACTACAGGCAGCCGTTATACACCAAAGTATGTTCAAATTCTTACACATTGACGACCAAGATATGGTGAAATTAAAGTTAGCCTGGCCCAATGATATTTCGAAAGATACCAAGGTACGCAATACCCACTAAGGTCTGGCTTTCGCTTTCAACCCAGGCGGCAGCTAGGCTCTAGAACAGAGAGGATACGCATGTTGTTAATGGCAAAACAATTACCGGAGTCTATTTTGCACGCATTTACTTTTTCCAGCTTGTGATCTTGAAAAAAAATCAGGCTTTACGCTTAATGAAAGTGAGATTTTATAGAATAACTCTTCAAGTCTTCGGCTTTTTGACCAGAGTAGCATTTAGCGATAATTTGCGCGATTGCGTTATCGTTAATTGACTGAAGTTGACTGCTGAATGATTTGCCAATGGGATGTTGACTGGACTCATCACGTACGGCTTTGTTTTGATTGTAGATCGAAAAAGAAATACCCAGACGACGAGACTCTACGTCTGGTAAACCCAATGAAAATGGTAAATCAGAAATCAGCGAAGTCGAAAAACTCAATCGATCATTTACCTGCCGAATGAAGTGTACTTTGAATCACGGTGGAGGCTTCTACAAGGTAAATGGATTAGTGACGCATCTGTGCGTCGGGGGTGCGTCGTGCGTGCATCGGACGGCGTTGTTCGTGTGTCATGTGAGCGTATAAATGAGCGTATGGGTCGTGCGTGGGTGGGAATGCGTCGTGCGTGCGCCAGTTGTGTGTCGGGTTCGTCGGGTATGTGCAGTTTGGGTGTCATTTGTGTTAGTTGTGCGTGCGTCGGGAATGCATCAGGTTTGCATTGTGTGTGCCCACGTTGACAAAATGCATAGAATGCATAGAATGCATAACAGCTGATGGATGAGAAGACATGCATGCAAGTGCGCAACGTGGAAAAACGATCATCCTCCGACCAACAGACCTCGTGGCCTTTTGTAAAAATGGTTAAGAAAATCATCTGTGCTTTTTTAACGGAAGGAAGGAAATGCAAAGCTTATGGATGTTCAGCGCTTCTGGTGTCCATTCTGATCGTGCTTTTGTTGCTAGCTGTTTCTATAATCCATTTTTGAATTTCATTTTTTGTTCGTTTTTCTTTCAGCTTTTCAGACTCAGCGGTCGCCTGCGCGCCATCCAGACTCGTAAACGAGACAATGACGTCGTGGAATACGGCCTTTTCGCTATCTGCTCACCTGCGTACAACTCGAATAATGCTTCATCTTGTTCCTCTGTTAAAAAAGAAGTCGCACTAACAGCACATAAGAGATTAGAAAGAACCAACAGCGACCCGCTAGGAAACAGGTAGGAGAAATATTATGGGCTGTTGGATGACACATTTAATGGCCAATTCATTGTTATTACAATATAGGTCCTGGCCATTTCTGGCCATTTACCTCCCAGTCCGGCGTACTTAGTTCGGGAATAGGAATAAACAATCAGCAGCGCTTAAAATTGCGCCCTATTTGGTTGGCAGTTCGACTATAAACATTCTACCATGAAACCTCCATTTTAAAGCTCATCAACACTGGTAACTATAATTAACACGTTACTGCTATACCCTATCACCCCCACCCCACCCCAATCCCGTTCCGATGGGCCTAATATTATATATTTTCCCGGCCACCTTCAAGCGATAAAGAAAGGGAGGGTTGACAGCTGCCTGCCAGTATTCCTTGTGGTTATTGGTGTAACACGAAAGGGCGCAAAAGGAAACATCGATCAAGTCTGTAAATGGAATATTATGATTAATCTACTATGCAATTCGTTTGTTTTCTAGGCGTAATGTTTATCCAAGTCATGGTTTGATGCGAACAACTCATGTTGGTCCGTTTCTTTACCCGAATTCCCGTCCTCCATTCAGTCCGTTATCCTCGCCTACTGCGTCATCAGATTCTGGTCATCCTTCGCCTGTATCTAGCAACATTAAACCCGCTCTCTCCGATCAGGAGATGCAAAGCGACATCAGCGAGCTGTCCAACTCCTCCAAGTCGAGTTTTGAGGCTGAATCTCGTGCGCAGGAGCGTGTGTATGGAGCAGCCAATCAGAATAGGATGCATAACATTATTCGAAGTGAACAGAAAACAAAGCCATCTCAAATGGACACTGATGATTCTCCTTTGAGAAAGCGATCCCGAAGCCTCGCCGATGCTTCCGAAATCCACCCTAGTGAGTACGAAGCCTTTCGGAAGAGTCACCCGTTTGGCTTCGGAAGCGCGAACCATCTTCCATCAATAGCTGAAGTTAAGAATGAGGGGAAAACCGAGACCACTAATGGAGATGTCAAGGCAAACTCTGAAGAGCAAAGTAGTAAGGGAGAAGGGATGCTAAGGAGACCAGTTAGTAACTATGACAACAGGCTGGATGCTGCAAGAGGGCTCATGAATCTTGGCAGTATGCATGTACCTATCCCGTCCATGTACCCATTTCCAGAGTTTTTGTACCCAGATGTGATGTTCCCGCGCTTTGATGGTTTGTCCAACCAGCTTGATGTTTCTCATATACGCGATCCTTTTGATGTACACAATCCTTGTTGTCTGACCCGTGAACAGTACAGCCAACTTGCCATGCGCAGATGGCTTAGTACTTCGGAAATGCTTCGAGCACCTTTGAATCCTCTTCTCGCAGCACAATCAGCCATGATGTCTCCTGTAGAAAGAATGCGCCTCTTTCAAATGCAGTTTCCATTTGGCTTACCGTTTCCTGGACATACCCCGTTTGAATTTCCTGGTGGTCTGAATGAGAGGCATCTCGCTGAACAAAGGCATACTCAAAACCGCACTGATGGGGAAACCTCGTTACCTCACACAAACCCTTTCAAAGAAATCCCCGTTGGTGGAAGTAAACAAAAAGATGGCAAACGCTCCCCTGCAAATGGTTCCCCGCCACCGGACAACACAAGTGATCAAGAACTAAAGGTAGTCAAAATAGAGGCAGAAGAAAGTGAAGAGAAGCCGTTCTTTGCCAAAGAAAACCGCGATGAACCACAAGCTCCATTGAGCGAGACTGAAACCACCAACAAGAAGGCCTTCCCTGTCGATCGGGGCAGCAAGTATAACGACTCCAATTCTCAATTTCGGGTCAACTTCAGAGGCATTCAAGCCGAGTTTACCAACCGTTTGGAAAATCTTGATAGGTCGTTCACTGAGTCATTAGGAGGCTTTGTTCCAAAAGATAAGTAACAGTTTCTTTCTCAGTCCGAGAAAATGTAATCCAATTGAATGTCATGTGATGCGTATTGTTATTCTAGCTCAGTTTTTTAGTATACTAGCTGTGTAGGTTAGCTAGTAGTAGATTTACAAGTAGATTAGTGCACCTCTGAGGTATATCAGGATTAGTCTTTTATTAGCTCAAGTCTTTTTCATTGTATGACTTGAAACACAAATCGCAGCCATTTCAGATTTTGCAGTTTTCATTAATGAAAATGAGTGTATGTTGTGGGTCTCGGATAGCTTAGAAGTCACAGACCTAGAAATTTATCAACATTTAAAATGAAGGGAAAAGAGAGGCATAAATGCTTTAGCAATTGAACTCACTCCCCAATGATTAGGATTCAATATGGTTGCGATTTTACAACCCTCTAGGTGCTCAGTAGTTCGTAGATCGAGTATTTTTTTAACATGGAAAAAAGTTACCCATCAAGGGTCATATTACCGCATGTACTTCTTAAACCAGCCGATGCCTGAAGAAAAACTGTCGTTTTTCATCTCGGCCAATGTTTTACCAAGCCACTGTGACTTTGAATAACGTCCTTTGGTAAAATTGAACTGTAAACAAAAAAGGCTTTAATGCGCAGCCTCTAAATGTGCCGCACCTTGATTTAAAAACGGGGTGCCTAAGGGTTCGTTTATCGGACCGTTAGAACACTGGAAACTAGCAGATGACGTAACATGAAGGATTTCTTCATGGCGTCAGATTCTGCCACTTGTACTTCTTAAGATATGGAGACGAAAGATAATGCATGACGTCATGCTCGATGTCGTGACGTCATCATACGTCATTCGAGCTCTTTTATCGTCAAAAACACAAGAAAAACAATTTTTTTAGTGAATTGTAATGGACGCTTTTATTGATAACTGATAATGGCTTTATTAGTATTCATTGCGTGATTTGTTGAGAATCAAGATGAAGACAAATCGTTCACAAAATTGTTGTGACAGACAGACAGACGTGTGTGAGGAACAGCAGTGTGACAGACAGACAGGCGTGTGACAGACAGACAGACATTGTGACAGACAAAAGTCAAATATACCATGATTTAATCACATAAATAAGAAAGGTTTTTTTTAAACAAGTGTAATCATCAATATATATATTTACAGGGTTTGCATAATAGTGGTTTATTATCAGTTTAATTTTTTAGGGTGACCAGTTGAAATATTATTACCATTATAATCCTCTAGTATGTACCAATGGTCAAGCATTTTGTTTCCTCATACGATGTGCGCTTTTTTCAGCGCATGAAATCCCAGCAGAGCTGTAGAAATGTTTTGTTTATATTTGTTTATTCATCGATGTATAACATTTGTATCGCTTCGTAGCTTGTACTAAGGAACTGAAAGTTCTCTATTGTATAACATTAGGTATGTTTTTGGGAGATTTTGTTAAAAACATTTCATTTTGTTAAATTTCTATTGGTTCAATAAATATTAAGCTTGATTGATTTACAGCAGATAATTTAAAGTGTGTCGGAGTTTTAAATTTCCCCAAATACGAAATGTTAGTTACAGCTGAACATTAATTGCAGGATTACGTGACTTCGTTAAAATTGTCAAATTTTCTGCTTAGAATGCCAAACTCCACAAGAGGTTTTTAATGTCCCAATTTTTTTAAAAGGCAAGTGGTGTATTGCAACTTGTTGCACAACATTGTTGCATTGCAGGGGCGGATCCCCCTCTCTCTCTCTTAGCAGTCATGTGCTCTAGATTTTTTGTTGTTGTTATTGTTTAGTACATTTGAATCCTAAATTCCCCACCTGGGAAATTCCTGGATCCGCCCCTGCAATGCAAGTTGAAGAGTGAATGTGACTCGAGTTGCCATCAAAATTTTGTTACGCAGCTTTGCTGCTGAAGTAGCAAATCTTTCTACTCTCTGTAACAAAGAAAATGAGTTGAACACGGGGTGGTTATACAAGCAACATTCACTCTGCAACTTTGGCAAATTGATGCATTCAGCGATGCTTTTCTTGTGCTGACAGAAACAAAAAGTAATGCAGAAGCAAGAATGTGATAAGCAGATCTATATTGATTCAGCCATTTTCAGCATGATTGTAGTGATTTGTAGCATATTAATTTTAGAGCAGTTAGAACCAAATCAAATATGTGGATAATCCAATGGATTTTGAAGATACATCAAAGATTCTAGGACATATTTAGCACAGTGTACATGAAATGCACTCAAATGGCATTCCAATGGCACTAGCTTGAGCATTGCCTTTGGATGCTCTTTTTTCCTTCTCTGA
>OCZR010293662.1:314-12558 GCA_900234385.1 Anemonia viridis | reverse complement strand
CAAGATGTGCAATATCTACTCCAAGAAAATCCCTCCTACCTCCTCAGTATCTTCAAACATATCTTCTGTTCTCTTCTTCTTCTTGGGTTCCCGTTTGAAGTAATCATCATTAAGGTTGTCAGGTAAAGTAACCTTACTGATGTCAAGAACTGTGGATGTTGCTATGACGTATGATTGAGCGACTCTTCTCAATGGAACACCATTTACTTTGTAGGGTCCTGGAAAATTACAATATACTTTTAGACATTTTGGAAAACTTTTAAGGCTGATTTTATCAATAGTACTGTACATCAATAGCAATGCATGGGTGAGGGTAAAGCTTTCAAAGACTTGATCTCTCGTTTACTCTGATGAAGGACTAATGCCCGAAACGTCAGGCATTTTTAACACGCCATACGGTGCTGTAATATACCAGTCAATCAACAATCAAGAATCAGTTACACATAATGGAATGAGAGGAACCACATGTAGGTCAAAATGTTATTATTTCTCTGCAGAGGCTCTTTATCCATACAATCATATAATCTGCAATCTTTCTTTACAATGCTTTTTTTTTTTTCAAAAAAATTACCAACTTTGGCAGTTGTATCACAGTGTGGGACAATCACAAAGAGTGACGCTCAAACTTGAAAGGTCAAAGATTGAATTGGAATTTAGAAGTTGATTTTTGCGAGGGAGGAAAACCGGATAACCCAGAGAAAAACCCTCAAGCACTGAAGACAACAAACAAACAACTACCCATGTATGGCACCAAGACTAGTTGGGCTCCAACTTGGGTTGCTTCGGTGAGATGTGAACCCTCTCACCGCTACACCACCTGTGCTTCCCACAATCCTTTTCATGATCCTCCAGACTCCTGAAGTCTGGGGTTTTGACTTTTGCCAATCAAATTGTCTGAGGGACTGAGTTCATTCTGATTGTAAGCAATAAAGAAATTCCTATGTGATAATGGCTGTCTAGTCAGAGGAATTTCCTTATCACTCTATCAAAATGAACTTGGACAGTTACAAGTTTGATTGACAGAGCCAAAATGTCAGATGTCTGGAGAAAGTTAGATCACAGAATGTAAAGTGCTGTAAAATGTGCATTTATACATTTATATATTACTCACCTGTAACTAAAAGAAGACCAGAGTCCAACTGCTTTAAAAATACAACTCTCTGGAGAACAAGAATCAAAGTATAATCAGTGCCAAGAAAATATGGCTAAATGATTTCCCAGATGTCTTACCTTTCCTCTGTGATTTCCAGCAAGGAGAATGACGACTGTACCAGGAACGATGGTTGGTCTTAGCTTGGCTTTACCTGGCTTCTTGCGATTGGCCAATGGTTTGGGTACATCCT
Source organism: Anemonia viridis (assembly GCA_900234385.1). NCBI lineage: Eukaryota > Metazoa > Cnidaria > Anthozoa > Actiniaria > Actiniidae > Anemonia > Anemonia viridis. Next base: position 11,215 of record OCZR010293662.1, on the reverse strand, counting down.
CAGTTGGATAGAAGCGAGACTGTGAAGGAAATCAATTGAAGGTCTCAGATATGATTACACATTAAGTGCTTTTGTCAAGTCTTGCATAAAGTTATAAAGCTTGAACAAATTAACATAACACAAAAGGGTTGGAAGAAGTATTAGTATGAGGCACTGAAGGCATGCTTCAATTCTTACCACTTATCAAGTGTTCTCCCTATCCCCAAACACTGCATGCTCTCTTGAAGCGTGCACCCACAAAATGAGATTATCTCATATTAGTTGGTTTATGCAAGAACAAGTTAGGCCCAGTTCAGGTGTCGAACTTTTGCCGCGTCAAATGCATTAAAAACAATGGATAATTAGGCAGCCTTCTTTGATGTCATAAGATTCGACGCGGCAAAAGCTCGACATCTGAACTGGGCCTTATCCCCTTTGCCTGCGCATCAGGTTTTAATTCATAGCCAAATCATCAATTGTTAAAGATTTCAGGCATAGATTACATAAAAATGTTTTAAAGAAATTGAGGCCAAGTAACTTCCTTGTAGGGAAACATCAACATACCTCCCTCTTAACAGGAACAATCCTTGAACCACCATTCTTGTCTCCTCCAATCTCCTTCTTTTTGAACTTCTCTTGTTCTTTCACCACTTTCTTAACACCTGTCTTCTTACGCTTGTACAGCGCTCTCTTTTTGTAAATGGCTGAGCGACTGTATCGGCCAATACCGGGCACAAGCTCCGGATTACGAGATGTGTGGACTTTTGCCATCCTTTATAGGATTATCAACAATACCATTATTACTTATTGGATTGGTTTTGTATGAATGGGAAAAAATGAAATGGTGAACATTTTTAGTTGGACTATTAGGGAATGGCTGATTTATAACACACAATGAGAAGCCATTTGGTTTTTACAGAATGTAGGAAATTGTACTTTATGGATGTCCTTAAAATACGAATCCCACTTATACAAAAACCGTTCTACGTAAAAACATTGGTTATTTGTGAAACCTCCAGGCTTAGGATTTGCGCAAAATTAAATGAAAATACGCTATACGTTTTACTATTTAGTTCGAATATAATGTAGAAAAACGTTCCTTGCAATGACAAATAACAATTATAAAACTCTAAGATCCTAAAACAGAAGTATAAGCTAACATGTGTGACAGTATCCAACCAAAACAGAAGAGCCATACAAAAGATCAATTTTAAATCTTTATTACATGGGAGGATAAAAATTGCAACGCAGAAGGCTTCGAGATTAATCAAGGAATCATTTTTATTCATTTCTAGCTAAAGATGGCCAGTATAAACGTAGTTTTATTACAGATTCTAATCGACATCGTTCGCCATTTTCTTACCTTAGAAAAAGCCACAGACGAAGAGAACGAGAACATCCGGGACATCAACTAAGTAAAATCCGAGACCGCGATCAGAATTTGTGGTCAGCGTCGATCCACAGGGTTCCCGCATGCGACTAAAATATCAAATCTTTAACATTTTGTGCGAAAATCTAATCACTCAGAAAATTATTTGCAAAATCAATATATAAGATCTTAAAAGATTTTATTTTAATTATAAGTCTCAGTTTTGGCATTTTGATTTCAGTAATAGTTGCTAAGGGTATGGATTACCTGTGGTTTTGCTAAGAACGCCTGATGAGTTTAGCAGTCTCGACTCTTGAGGATCAAAGTTTTTGGACGCTGAATGGATACCCCACCCTAAAAATATACTAAAAAATTATAACAGTAAGCTTAAGCTGCTAAAATGTTTTCTTTTAGAGCTGTACGATCCATAAATCTGCGCAAAGCAGGCAAGGTAATCGTTGGTCTTGGAATTTCGGTCGCTGGAATTGGAACTTTTGCTAACTACACAAGTCTGTCTGCCCGGGAAAAATCATTGCAGGAACTTTCTGCAGGGTTTATGGCTGCACCGTTATCTAAAGACCTGGAGAACACCAGGAATACTATGAAAACAAGAATGGAGCTCATGATTCTGAAAGCACAAGGGGATTTTTGCAAGAAACTTGCAGAGATTGAAGGGGGTAGTTTTAGAGTTGATCGTTGGGAAAGAAAAGAAGGCGGTGGAGGCATTTCTTGCGTTATTCAAGACGGTACGACATTCTTTTATAATAATAGCCCTTTTCCCCTCAAGGTGCTTTGTTATTTTGAGTTTACATTTCGATAGTACCAGGAACAGATTGTGCACCTGAAGATGTTCTTTTTTACTGGATGTAATTGCCGCTTACAATAGGTATTGCGTAACCTATTTGAAAGTTTATTAAAGTCACACAAGTTTACGCTTTTCTCTCGATTTTTATAATCTACAAAAAATTGTCTTAAATGATTTTTGAATCGTTGTGTAAAACAGCATAGTAAATAAGTGCAAGATTTGCCCAGAAAAATAATTATAGTTTTTATAAAATGTTTTAGAAAGTACCTTAATTACTATACAAATAATAATAGGAGCATATTTTGCATATCTCCTGGATCCCCTGTAAAAAAGGCATTATAAATAAAAAAAGTGTGGCTGGATCTCAAACACTGACCATATGCTGTCAGCGAGAAATAATCAATTCAGCTGATGAACATTTTGTATTTTTGCAGGTAAAGTGTTTGAAAAAGCAGGAGTTAATGTCTCAGTCGTCTATGGAGTCCTCCCAGAGAAAGCAGCTCAGCAAATGAAAAGCAGAGGAAAAGAGTTCAAAGGATCAGAACTGCCATTCTTTGCTTGTGGAATAAGCTCTGTAATCCACCCTCGAAACCCAATGATTCCAACTGTGCATTTTAACTATCGCTATTTTGAGGTGGTTGATGATGATGGCAAAAAGCATTGTTGGTTTGGCGGTGGAACTGACTTGACTCCTTATTACCTTAATGAAGAGGTATGTATGTATACTACATTATACATGATTGTATGAAAGGTAAGTTACATATTTACCTTTGTGCATGTAAAGTAACAAATGGAAGAACAACTAACAATGATGTATTATATTCGAAGGTTGAAATTGTATAGACCCCTGGCAGGTCAATTTGGAGGTCAAAGCAATAAATTCCAATTAAAATTCTTTTGTTTTGGCCTCCAAATTAAGCTTCTTTGACTTCAAATGCAAAGGGATTATAAGAGATATATATTAGTTAATCTGATGATTTGGTGATAGCCCAAAACTCTCACAATTTCCATTTCATATAAATATAACATTTTGCTTTTTTTTTAGGATGGTAAACATTTTCATGGTGTGTTGAAAAAAACTTGTGATAAACATGACCCAACTTACTACCCAATGTTCAAAAAATGGTGTGACAAGTACTTCTTTATCCCTCACAGAGGTAAGGAATAATCCAAGTATCCATCCACAACCCCATGCCATCCACTCATTGAAGCATCCACCCATCTCTCTATGCACTCATCCATGCATCCATCCATCTGTCTGTCCGTCTTTCCGTTCATTTGTCCATCCACCCATCCATCCATCCACCCATCCATCCATCCATCTATGCATCCACACTTGCTCAGTGAACAGAACAATTCTTGTGCATGATCTACAGGTGAAAGCAGAGGTATTGGAGGAATCTTCTTCGACGACCTTGAAAAACCGTCAGAAGAGAAGCTGTTTCACTTCCTTGAAGACTGTGCAGCTTCCATCATTCCAGCATACATTCCCATTGTTGAAAAGCACAAGGATGACCCATATACCGATGAAGAACGTTATTGGCAGTTGATACGACGAGGAAGGTAAGAACCGTACTGGAATACTGCAAGGCATGTTTTGACTAAACTTTCTTGCTTGAAACAGAGCTCACCGAGGACAGAAAACAAAACAAGTTGTTGAGTGAGTGTGATATATGTGTGATTTATGAATGATTGATGTCCACCTAATTCATAAGCACAAATAAGTATTCAAAGTCTAGCAGTTGCAGACTTCATTAAAAGCCAAATTCATTGATCTGTAAACATTCAACATTTACAATGCAAAATAATATTGCAGACTAGCTACAAAAAATTCATAACTTTTTCATATACTAAATATATGGGTCGTAAATCAATTTTCCAAAAATTTGAAGGTTCTTGAAAAATCATCATCAATTTTAATTTCCAAAACTTCCCAAGACATTCCAAAACCCATACAAACCCATCCACCCATGTTTTAACCATCTCTACTCCTATGTGGTTCTGAGACTGAGTACTAATCCTTTGTCTTATTTTTTTCAGGTACGTTGAATTCAATCTTGTCTATGATAGAGGGACAAAGTTTGGCCTCTATACACCAGGGTCTCGCATTGAGAGCATATTAATGTCCCTTCCGCTATATGCATGCTGGGAGTACATGCAGACCCCAGAAGAAGGGAGCCGAGAGGAGAGGGTGTTGGATGTGCTGAAAAAACCTAGAGAATGGGTACAGTAGGGAGATATTTTTAGTAGTACTAAGAAATACCACGAATCTAAAGTAATGGGGAAAACCATGTTCAAAATTTTATTAAATTTAGAGTTAAAAATAATCTTTAAATGGTGGACACATGAAAAAGCTAGATAATTGAAATAATTAAAAAAATTTAAACAACCCTTTGTTTCTCCTTGGGTTCCTTGTTTCACACCTCCTTAGGTTCCTTGTTTCACACCTCCTTGGGTTCCTTCTTTCACACCTCCTTGGGTTCCTTGTTCCACACCTCCTTGGGTTCCTTGTTCCACACCTCCTTGGGTTCCTTGTTTCGCACCTCCTTGGGTTCCTTGTTTCGCACCTCCTTGGGTTCCTTGTTTCGCACCTCCTTGGGTTCCTTGTTTCACACCTCCTTGGGTTCCTTGTTTCACACCTCCTTTGGTTCCTTGTTTCACACCTCCTTTGGTTCCTTGTTTCACACCTCCTTTGGTTCCTTGTTTCAAACCTCCTTGGGTTATTGTTCCACACCTTCTTGGGTTCCTTGTTTCGCACCTCCTTGGGTTCCTTGTTCCACACATCCTTGGGTTCCTTGTTTCGCACCTCCTTGGGTTCCTTGTTTTGCACCTCCTTGGGTTCCTTGTTTCGCACCTCCTTGGGTTCCTTGTTCCACACCTCCTTGGGTTCCTTGTTTCGCACCTCCTTGGGTTCCTTGTTTCACACCTTCTTGGGTTCTTGTTTCACACCTCCTTGGGTTCCTTGTTTCACACCTCCTTGGGTTCCTTGTTTCGCACCTCCTTGGGTTTCTTGTTTTGCACCTCCTTGGGTTCCTTGTTTCGCACCTCCTTGGGTTCCTTGTTTCACACCTCCTTGGGTTCCTTGTTTCACACATCTTTGGTTCCTTGTTTTACACCTCCTTGGGTTCTTTGTTTCACACCTTCTTGGGTTCTTTGTTTCGCACATCTTTGGTTCCTTGTTTCACACCTCCTTGGGTTCCTTGTTTCACACCTCCTTGGCATGGGTTCCTTGTTCCACACCTTGTTTAGCAACTCTTTTTGGTCTGTTCTTCGCTCTCTTCTAAGCCTCTTGTTGCGTCAACGCAGGGGCGGATCCAAAAAAATGTTTTCAGGGAGAGGTGCACCATTTATATTCGGGACTCCAGGATCAAAAATTCACAATAATAAAGGCATAATTGCTCATCTCACCCCTCCCCTGGATCCGCCACTGCAACGTTACCTCGCTTCAATAGAAAAGAAAAACGGGCTAACTTTAAAAAGTTGTGGCGGATTTTCATGCTTTAATCAATGAGGTAGATTAAAACAATATCCAACACCTTTCTGCATATTCCTTGCCGAAACTAGTTTAGTTCTTCCTCGAACCTCTACTTAGATACTCTCTTGAATGGATTTAAAAAGGTTTTTACTATACTGTATCAGAGTACAATCCGTTATCTAAGTATCAAAGTCCTGAACGCCACACTGTGAATAATACGTTATAATACAACCTATCACTCGCGGTTTTCTAAAGCTTTTTATTTCTGAGATGAAATTCCCTTGGTCTGATAGACAATTAAACCAAGGAACCGCAAAGAAAGCATGACCTTTAGTCTGCTAGGGCTGCACAAGCCACGATACAATTTACTTTGCCTGAGACAGAAACCAAATCGAGAACACGTCTTATTATATAGGTAAACCTCAAATGCGTTTAAATTGGGCGAATTGAAAAGTTAAAAAAAGATAAAATAAAATGGAGCAAAAAATACCATATATTTGTATAAAAGAAATTTTTACGTGATAGATCACGTGATCAGGGCTAAAAATAACCCAAGATGGCGTAGATGGAAAAAAAAGTGGAAACGATGTGGTTTAGTTTTATCAGATAAAGAAAAAATAAATAACTATTAATTCTTCAAAATTCAATTTTTATTTACCGACATAAATACAGAGCAAACGTTAATTTTTCTGTTCCATTTTCAGGTTTTTTCGATTCAGGTTCCACTGATATATTTAATTATTTTGGTCAGTGCTATACGGGACTCCGAATGCTGTCTTGCTTCTCATAGCAAGAATATTTGTGATATTAACGAAATTAAATATTTAAAAGGTAATGATTTTCTAGAATATCGTTAGGTGCTCTTTGGCAAATAACCATTTGGCAATATTTTATTTCCAGCGACGCATTTTTGAGCTATATTTTTCAGCTTTAAAAGAGTTTTCCTCGAGTTTAGTGCAATTTTTTCAAGCATCCGTCTCGTGCCAAAATCAGTCATCATTACACAAAATGCTGATGTAATCTTGATTCATTTTCCGAATAAAACGAAAAGCACTTCAATTTATTTATGCATGCTCATAATTTGTACCAAAATACGGAATTTCACAGTCAATTCTTAGAAGAATTATATTGTCATACAAGTTTTTATCCGCTTCTATACTGACTCAAAGTCAAGAAATCTAATCGTAAAATATCTCAACTTTCGATAGTTTTCCCATTTCGTGTTTCTTGCATCAGGCGCCATTTTGTTTCCCTGAACGGTTTTCTTTCAGTTTTTACTTCGAGAAATTCTGTTTAAAACCGCCTTTTTAAAGAAGATGGACTTTATTGAACCTTAAAAGTCGAAAATGCAGTAAATTCTTTTGTAATTTTTCAATGAATTAAATTAAAACCACCTGAAGCCAGCAAAATCTTCCGTGAAATGTTCAAAGTAGAAGTTCAATGTTCGTTCGTATATTTATGTCATATCTGTAAACACTATCTTTACAAGGTTCATGCTTTCTTCAATTTTTCAATAATTTATCTCACTTTTACGTTCAGGCTGTATGGAGTCATCAACGATAAGAAAAATAATTGTCAGGAACTTCGAAAACGACAACATCAAGACCAACAATCTCACCTTATTTCAAACTTACTCAAATTAAAAACGCGCATATTTTTCGTTTGAATTCGAAAATTCAAAGTTAGTCGTAGCACCAAAAGCGGCATTTTATAAGAGAATATTTTCAGGTAAAAACCAACAACATTGGAAATTCTGCGCCGTAATAATTTTTTCTTAATTAATATGAAATTATAATTTTGTTTCAATATATATTCCTAGCTAGTTTCTTGTCAGACTTTTGCAGAATTCTTCTCAATATCGCCTTCAACATTTTGTTCCCATTTCGCTTGATCATCCTGTAATTATAGCGCGAAGAACTTAATAAAAGTCAGTCGAGACAGTGGAGATTGTATATTTTAAACAAGAATTTAAAGTAAAAAAGAGAAAAAATTACAAGTAATTATACTATTTCAGTTGGCTTTCACATTTTCACACGCATTCAAAAATTGAACTTCGTGGTTTGGTTTAATCTAGTTTTTCTTTGCCAAAAATTCCAAATTTTACATAAGAAAAAAAAATTGGAAAATTCTGTAATTCATTTTTGGTGTCCTACTTCACATTTTTGAACCGAACTCTTTTTTGGCAACGACTTTTTTGACGACATTTCATCGCTGCCACCCGTTAATAAACTATTCACATGACTGGTTCAATGAGAAAAACTATTTTGTGTAAAACATTCAATATTCATTTTGAATTCTAATTTTACAATTTTTGAGATCGAATGACTTAGACTTACACTCAAAACCTTCTTTGAAAAACCACTATTTGAAGTCGAAAAATTCGTGTATTATTAATAAGCTCTCGCTATCTTTATTGTATTATGTATATTAAAACAGTCTTCAAAAATTATGCTGAATTTTATATGGCTGTACACAAGAATGGGTCGAGAGCAGCTGGCGAACAGCAGAGTCCTCTGTTATTTAAATTTTAATTCAGAGTTCGGTTGATTTTTGTTTATTCCAACTAGTACCAAATCAATGGACAGAGTACGGGAGAGATGTGGAAATACAACAAACGGAGCGAAAAATGGTGCACAATTCTCCAGGTAATGTTCTTTTGACATTCGTTATAAATATTTTTCCACTGAGCTTCATTGAAAACTTGCCGAAAAAAAACATCGGAATTGTAGTCCTTATAAGTTATGTTACTAATACTGCTTTGCGACAAATTAATCTATCTCCTAGCAGCTAGCGCCGATTCGAAAAAAGAAGAGTCAGGGATCGTACGTATCGTATCTTAGTTATAAATGACTACCTATCTGCTAAGAATAAGTTACAGAATATCAGTCAACTTCGAGTTTAAATTGCATGGAAATTCTCGAGAATTTCTCCTCTCTTCATAATTAACATTCGTATTCGCTGCATCGTCTTCGAGATTTTTATGAATATCATTTGAAAAAAAAATTCAATTCTGGTATATTTTAAGTTCCTTATTTAGTAAATGAGGGGATATTTTAGAAAGAGTATATTGTTCTTAATGTCTAGCAGGGAATTGTACTAAAATACTTATAGTTAACTAGGGCTAGGAACAATATCTTGCTCATGTCTGCAGGATCGAGAAATACCTGAAAATTTCGTTGTTTAATGCAAAAAAAACTGTTTTGAATATCGCTTGCGTCGAAGCGTTTTAATTACACGACACCAAGCAGATTAGTGGAGCCAAAATTTACTCTTCAATCACTCACTTTTAATTTTCGCTTCGATAACTCGCTCGATACGTTGAAAGTGATACCCAAATTACTTAACTTTACGATTTTGAGACAAGTTGTTTCTTTCTTATGTACTCTCTTGATATACTCTCGTATTACTTTAGCAAACACTTTTTTGTGTGTGTATTCGCTATATTTGTCGATTAGGGAAACCGCTCGTCTGGCAAGTTGGACATTTAACTGTTGCAATCCCTAAATTTATTCAAAATTCCTTTCTTGGTATTTTTTTGGCTATAACTTTTTTATTTTTCTTTGTTTTATAAACGGAGTAAAAATTCTGTGAAAAAAAGCAAGTTATGTTTAGAAAATAAGAGAAATATTTTGGAAAAAAATACATGAATAAACAATCTGATTGGCTGAATTCCAGGGAACATTAAAATGCATTTATTTTGAAGTCGGAACGTTTAGAAATGGTTGCGTTTTTGTGGACAGTTTGCGGGTCAAGGAAATGCAAATCCATTCATTTTTCTTTCAATTTCTCGAGTAGTAAACCCTTTTCTCTCAACATTCGATATTTTTGGGGTTTTTCGTTCAAGGACTTCATCAAAAAATATAGTTTTTGTTTTGAAGGGTTTATAAAGAAACCGTTCTACAGTAGTATTGTACCCGCGTCGGCACGCGCGTCCCGAAAACCAAAAAGCGCGGGAAAAGATAAACTTGTTCTGGAATTTTAGCAATCATTTTATTATTATTCTTTTATATCTATTATTGTTATTTTTGTGTTACAAAAGTAAGAAATTCTCGCCCTCATATAATTCAAATGAGTAAAATTACATGAAATGCCTGCCCAGGTCTGACTGGTTAAAAATTTATTTTGTCCGAACAAGTGTGCGTCGAACAAGAGTAGAGATAAGTCATGCAATATACATAGATATATTCTGAAATAAATGTTTGGAGTGACATTAAAAATTAGAAGCAACCGTGCTCTTTCACTTAAGAAAACAAATAACCATGTGACTACATTTGTAACCAATCAGCAACAAACTGACTCCCTCCCAAGATACTGCCTTCGTCTTGTTCAGTCTGAGGACGAGATTGCTATCCCCATACATGCACCTAAACGACCAAAAACAATTGACCATAGCTGCGCTAGAGATAATAAAGAATACGTTTCTGACGATTGCTCTGTAAATTGTGATCTTCTCATCTCGAGGTAGACTGAGATAAGATGCCTTCTACATCGTGAGACACTATTAAGTCTCATTATCAAATCAAATGTCCTTGATTTCTTGATTGAGATTTCTCGAGAAGCTAGCCAATTTATTTTTGTTTTTGGGTGGGTTTGTCAAGTAATGCAACGTGGATGGTCAAGGCACAAATCATCTGAAACTTACATATTTAACGTCTTAAATATTTTCATTCTTCCGCCTTTTGCTTCTTTAGTCAGACTTGTGCATTTTGTTTTCGTGATTTCTGCACGTGATAAGCAATCTTAAAAAGCTTGCCGGATCAATTTCGCGGTATTTTGTTTTGGACTTCAAAATGAAGTCAAATGAATGATCTCATTAGACTAACAACCTCCAGCTGTGACCTTCACCGTAGCCGGTTTAGGTTTTAAGCATTAAATCTGATTCAATAAATATGTCTAGTCCGTGGTGACGTCTTGCCGGCGCTTTTAACATGTCCGCAGTACAAAATGTAAAACGAAAACGAAAAGATTGGCACTAATTATACTGCATCTTAACGCTAATAGTTTGAATGAAATCTGTATATCTCTTTCGTGCGCGTGCTGCTTCTTTTCTCCCGAATTTACGAACCGTTAGAAGTTAATCAAAGTCAAATGAATGAGAGAGATGTGCACAAGGAACAACCACCGAGTGCGCAGGGTGTTGCGAAGTGCATAGGGTACGAACACTGAGTGCACAGGGTGGTGCGAAGTGCACAGGGTACGAACACCCAGTGCGCAGGGTGGTGCGAAGTGCACGGGTACGAACACTGAGTGCGCAGGGTGGTGCGAAGTGCATA
>OCZR010292405.1:13377-25943 GCA_900234385.1 Anemonia viridis | reverse complement strand
ATGGGCCAAAATCGATCAAAACCATGGGCTATAGTCCATGCTTTTTGGCCAAAAAACACCCATTTTTCATCCTTGATTATTTTGATATTTCCAACAATGGTACAAAAATTTCACAGTAGATGAAAATAGAAATTCCAACAGCGTTCTGAGTAAACGCTTAAATCATCCATGAAGCCACAATAAAGTGTTTTTCGATGTAAACAGATTCTGTGAGCTAATCGTTCCCATAAAACATTTCACGAAATTCATTGGACCACCCAGCGGCGCGGTGCATCACGGTAAGTGCAAAGGGTCTTTGAGACAGAATGTATTTGAAACCCAAAGCACCGAATTAACAACTTTAGAAGCTTTCACTCTCTTTTATCACATGGCAGCCATGTATATTATCGTAAGTGCAAAAACGTTTTGAAATGCCTCAAACTGAGGGCAAGGGGTTCCATTGTCTTAACCACAATGGCTGCCGCGTGATAAAAGCGAATATTGATAATATAGTAATGTTCTCTTTGAGCCATCGTTGTGAATATATATATATGTATAAAAACAGGCAATAAAACAATAAAATGCATATAACTATCTATACATCAGCTGAATGTTTACAATCAACCGTCACTTTCAGAAACAGAATGTCATCCTTGACGTAACCCGTAGACTCGAGCCCGCGATGAGACACAAACTGCGGATACCCAAACCCTAAGGATGGCGCATTTTTTGTTGGGCGTTGGAAGCTTTTCCAGTTAGGATCTGGACTAAAGGACTGACTAATATGGCGTCGAGATCTCCTGTCCTCAGACTGATCCATTAAGGTTAGTGTTATTTCGCCTTCGTAAGGCCAACGTAATAACGCATCGTATTCTCCTGGTAATAAGCGAACATAAAGTGATAAATGAGTTCCCTCGCCACTACCGTTACCGTAGGGGAAGAGCACAACTTTGAATTTGTACCCGTAGTTTGACGTATAGAAAACAGGGCTCTGCAGTTCAAAACCTGGTTTGCGCTTCCCTTCATCGAACCGTTCCCAGAAGTTGTCGATTCTCCAGATTAGTTTGCTATCGTGGTACGGCTTGCAATGTTGGACGATCTCCTTCAGGGAGTTGATTTGTTTTTGTTGCTGGATAGCGAGATCAGACACTAATTCTAGATGCTTGTGGACATAGTCATCTAAATGACGTTGAAGGCCTCTTTGGGGAATCTACGGAAGAGAACAGAAGAGAATCAGAAAACAGAGGGTTCAGCAGAGGAGGGGAAGGGCAGGAGAGGCAGTATATCATTCAAACTCATGGAAATCAGGCAATACATCGGAAGACTTTTGAATTCTTTTTCTGTGCATGGAAAACTCGAAATAGAAACACCGTATGGGGAATCAACCCTTATAGTCCCCTTCAAGTTCCTTATAGTTCCTTGCGCCATTTTGAAAGGTAGCAGTGCTTTTGCATCGAAGCGAGCTTGTCAGTTAAGTTAGTCTTGTTCATTACCATTGGCATAGTTCATTAGTATCGTTTAGTGAAAGATGTACGTACGTATTATAATAAGTTAGTATGTGTTATCAGTGTCATATTGGATGTGATGGGTTGGTTGGTTGGTAGGTAGGTAGGTAGGAAAGTCGGTTGGTTGGTTGGATGGTTGGTTGGGTGGTTGGTTGATTGGATGGTTGGATAGTTGTTTGTTTGGTTGGTTCGTTGGTTGGTTGGTTTGTAGGTTGGTAGGTTGGTTGGTTAGTCGTCTGTAAATTGTGGCGGTTACCTGTTGCTTACATCCCGCGTGTTCAAAAGGACAACGTACCACATTCGAGCGACAGTCACGTGACAGATGGCGATCAACCTGACAACAAATAATAAATGTCACAAAAAGGATGTCACAAAAAGTGGCAAAACAAGGGGGGAAATAATTAGGTATCAATTTTTAATTCTCCTCTTGGCAAACCATGATAAATAATGGTTAACACCCTATAGCTATGTTTCTTGTTAGAAGAATAAAAAAGAAGTTAAAAATAAAAAATAAAAACCATGTTTACTGCGGTTTTCCGTTTTCTGCGAACTCAGACATTCCAACGGATAGTTGTGTAATGGGTTTTTCGCTGCCGTCAATGAATGCTAATTAGTCGGTACCTGTTATCTTTGTTATTGACGGCAGCAAAAATCCACTATCCGTTGGAATGTCCGAGTTCGCAGAAAACGGAAAACCGCAGTAAAATGAAATAAAAACCATGTTTAACTAAACAAGTTTTGGTGTGAATGGGGTAATATGCATGTTATCACACGATGATGATCATGCTTACCTCACTGCGAGGTATTTGGGCCACTCCGCAGTTATTGGGACAACTGAGGGGAAATGCCGGGCAGCTCTGGTGATGCGTCTAAAGGAAAAGAATAAAATGAAGTAAAATGGATTGTTGTTCAATGTTCCCCTTCCCTGCGCCATATTGAAGGTATAGCTGTTTATGTGCGTCAAAGTAAGACATGAGGTAACCTTGCAATGGTTGAGACCCTTTTTAACACCTTGGACAATATTATTCACAAGTCTCCATTAAGTGTAAGGTCACCTCATGTCTTATTTCGAGATAAAGGCAAACTAATGATCAATTCTTACCTGCATGTCCTCATATTTGATTTGTATCGAACAGTGTTGACAGTGAGTGAGTCTGCGCGGACAGTGATCAGACATATGACTCGTTATCTGTCCCCTCAAGATTCTCCTCCCACATGTACAAGTAAACACATCCGAGTCAAGTTCCTCGTTGGATCGGCTCAGCTGCTCACGTGATGATCCACGACGCAAGGCCTGGCTACCAAACCCCAAAGGCTCATCACGTCCAATATGGTTGAGAGAGGCTGGGAACGATACGGATCGTAGTGGTGGTGGTGATTGTACTTCATGGATGACTGAAGCTCGAGGTCTGGATCTGTTACGCACGTTTTGAACGTTGAATCGGACTGATGCGGCGTTCACACTAGAACGCTTGGCCCCTCCTCGTATGATACCACCTTGTTGTCGGGAGTTGTAGACCCTACATTGACTTAGATGTTCCTATAACGTTTACAAAGTAAAATAATTATTCTATTCTTTTGAAAATGCTGGATGTACAACTTACTAATTATGATTCGTATATATTTGGATTTGGGCTTCCTTTGGCAAATGGAGAGGAGAGGTCTGGGCAGGGAGGGCCAGGGTAAGACTTAGAGAGAGTTAATATTAATGATTGCTAAAAGCAGAGGAAGATCACCGAGAGAATAAAAACGATAAACAATTATCTTGTGATAAAGATATCTATCCTTCTCAAGATTCTTCTGCCTCCCCAAGACACAGGTTAGCATCAATAATATTTATTATGGGCTCCCTGTGGCAAAAGGGGAAGGAGAGAGATTGAAAACTAATGCAACCACAGCAAGACCATGGATAAAAAAAAACATGATTTACCTGTCTATCTCTATAGACGACTTCAGTGCCACAGTGTTGGCAGTATATCCATCTATTAGGGCAGTCTACGCGTAAATGATTCGATTTGTTTTGTCTACGCATGCGCGCACCACAGCCACTTGGACACGTGATCATCTCGTCGTCAAGGTTTCGGTTGGCAGGACAACTATGAGACTAGAGAGGCAATAGTAGGTTAGTAACATGATGAAGACTGACGTTTTGAACTTTTTTAAAATAAAGTACATAGGCAAGCAGAGATTGGCATATAACAGTTGAGCCCGCATGCCCAAACCCTTGAGGCTATCGGGTCAATACAATGCTCTCATTTACATCTTATTTGCATGCAACTGTAATAACAGCTATTGGCAAATAGAGACTTTGACAGGAGGAGGAACAATTCAGTTTGTCATGGCTGCTATCGTGTTGTGTTTGCAAAGCCTCTATACAATAGAGTATAGAGGGTATAATGTTTTCGCATTTCAGACCACATGTCCTTCCCTTGAGTATCATTTCTTTGTCTGAGTATATATGAGAAGTCATGAAAATGGATACAACTCAAACAATTAAAGAATCTTATTCTCAAGACAATGACATGTGGTCTGAAATGAGAAAACGATGACACGCATGCTAAAAAGGTCTATTGGCTGCTGTTGTTGTTGTTGTTGTTGCTGTTGCCGGTATAGTGGTGGTGGGACGACATGCCTGTTGAAAACCCACTTTCTGCGACACAGAATTTTCTAAACTGTAGCATGGAAAGTCTGAGCACCTCCAAGAACGTCACATTTGATATTTGTTCCTGGAAAGAGTCACTCAACTTAGAATCGCATCTGAAAGTTTATGATCAAAGTTCTTACCCTAAGCTGGTCATATGTCATTTCTCGTCGACATTTTGGGCAGTTAACCCGTCGTTTGGGACATTCTCTGTGCGTGTGCTCACTCATTTTGCGCTTTTGGATCTTGGATCCACAGATATACGGACAATCAGCCAGAACATATTTACAATCGTCTATATGGGTCTGAATAATACAAAACCTTTAGGATTAATTTCAATAATATTTTGCGGCAGAGTTTTAAACTTGAGACGCAATATTTTTCCTCTTCAAAGCTCTTAGTTAGAATATTCCCCTTCATAGTTCCCTGCGCAAATTTGAAAGGTAGCTGTGCCTTTGCATCAGAGTGAGCTATGCGATGATAGAGACACTTGAAAAAATGTCCAAGGTATTAAAAGAGATCTATCATTGCAAGGTCACCTTATGTCTCGATTCGATGCAAAGGCACGGCTACCTTTCAAGATGGCACAGAGAACTTTGTTTAAGCTTAACTTGACTGTCTTATTCTTTCGAAGGTATCTTATCAAACATGATACTCAAGCCAGTGTCACGTGGAAAAAACGCCCAAACTAATATAATAGATCTATTTAGCGCGCAAGCATTTTGTCGAAACTATCTGACGAAAAGAGTCACGCAACATTCCAATACCATGCAGGCTTCTTTGTCTGTCTCTCTAAATAATACAATCTAAATATGCAGGTCGATCAATCTCTTGAAACTGGCGGGGCAGGTTTTGATGTATCTTATCACATCCACCCAGAAAACCCGCCCTTAAGCTGCCGATACACGATGTATCTTTCCGCCAGCGCTGGAAACGCTATTATCGATCTTTCGTTGCATTTTCAGCGCGTAAGAAACATAAATTTTAAGTTGGAACGTATTGGTGGGTCCAACTGCTCACAGAAACTGCTCGAGTAAAGCACAAAAATTTGTTCGTGTGCTGAAGAAACAAGAAAAATGCGTGTCCCTAACTGCTTTTCGTTTTAGGCCCGGACGTATTGTAGTGTCAGAATAAGCTTCAGTACTACAGCAGTGTACACTGATTCAACTAACCTTCAGGTGCTTTAGCTGCCCCTTCCATTTACATCCTTCCTTATACTGATCACAAATCACAGTCAAAGACATTATCAATTGGTTTGTGACGTCGTCTGCGTAAATCTGTGTCAATCAAAACGAATAAACACACCAGATGAGCGAGTAGAGGGGAAAAACCAAGTTCGCGTTCACAAGAAAAACATTTCCCGCCAATTTCAGCTGCCGAGCATGCGCATAACTTAAAGTTACCAAACGCACGACATCCCCTCATTACGAACTCATCGTACTACCAAAAAAAAGAGCGCAAACTAGATTCATGCAATTGATAACCTTCATTCCGTGGCAATTATTTTGACCACCACTAAGAATACTTTATTGTTTTTGCTTAAAATGGAACGAAGTTATCACAAGGAAAGGTTAAAATCTAGGTAATCTCAGGGATTCCCTAGCCAAATCTAGACATAAGAAGAGACACTCTTTGGAATAGTCTGAATTTTACAGCTAATTCAAATACCAAACACAGAAAAACGATACCCTAAAAAGTGACCTCAGACGAGAGGAAAAATGCTAGATTTCCGCGTGAATTATCAAGTGTTTTCAGGAAAAACACTTATTTATAAACTCCCACACGTAACGCCTTTACAACACAACTGACCAAATAATTGGAACAGATATAAAATGGTGGATTGATTTCCATTGATGACACTAAGAAAAGGAACTACAAACCAACCAAGACTAAACTTTGTTATCTTATCAAAAAACCCACAGCAAAGGTCAACGCAACTATGCTGATATCTACTGACAAGGAGGAGTAGACGCTGGCTTATCGATCTTGCTTAATTGTATTAACTTAGACATAAAGTACACCACAAGGAACTGAATGGTTGGTTGGTTGATGGTCGGAAAGTACAGGTCGTTTACACCACAAGGAACTGAATGGTTGGTTGGTTGATGGTCGGAAAGTACAGGTCGTTTCGTTCGTAGTAAAAGGTTCTTGTTAGTAACGAAGAAACGTCTCTTTCCGTTCCTAACAACAAGGCTTCAGACTTGACCTCTTTAATCCGAACAACTAATGAAAAACTCTGAGTGGTCGCATTAGAAAGTTTCCTTTGATGAAAGAGTGTTCCATAGTTTCTTTCTTCTAAGCGAGTATTTGTATGACCACACATATCGACACCCATTCTACCCTCTGTTGTCGTGTTGACCTTCACACGAAGCCTTAAAGTTTTTCAAGTCTGATTTTAGACGCTAAACGGAACAAACACCCGGAAACACACTAATGGCCGTGGCCCACGAGACCCTTGAACATGACATCTGTCTACATATCATGTACAATGCTACAGCGAAGTCAAAGGAGAAAGTCCTTGGTACCGAAGAACTGAACGAACATTGCGCATAAAAATTGTCCGAGATGAGGTCACTTAGAACGCTAGAAACTAACGCTTGCCTTACAAAGTGCCGGACGAATTTTAACTGTTCAAAAGGAGTTGCACGTTTAGGCGTTCGGTTACAGTGGGACTGTCCTATCTGGACAAAAATTCAAACACCTAGCGATGCAAATTGGGTTTTTTTCCGTGAAGAGATTCCTTGTAAATGGTGTTTACTGGCCGGTCAAATTTTTGAACGATTTAAAATTCGCCTGAGGTCAATCTAAATCAAAGAACCCGAGTAAGTTACTGTTTTACTTACCTCACTGTAATCGATGTTTGAACTGTCGACAGGGCATTTCAATCTTCCATTTCTAGGGGGAACAATCCATATATAAATACGAGTCATTTGTCGTATGTTGATGGCAATAACCCCTGGGTAACTAAGGTGTCACTAATACTAGAAGTGTCTTGAGTTAGACATCATCAAGTGTCTGAACGCTTGGCAACTGAACTCTGATGAAACGGGCTCCAAGGACACTCAGTGTTAGTAAGAGTAACTATAATCAAGTCCGTCTTCAGAAGGGTTATTACAGAATGTTTGTAACAGAGGCTTAAGAGCTTTAACGAGTCAAGATCAATGCTGAAGACTTTAAAGCCTCAAGCTTCTAAAACGTCTAGAGATGTTTGCTTTAGAACGCTAGCGGTCCTTGGAGTTATCAAATATTACACGCCCAATGAGATTGATCTTGAAAGATGTCATTTACTTTTGTGTCAAGTTTTGTTTTGTCTTAAGAGTGATGTATTAAATGATGAGCGGCGTTATGACCCGGTATGACCCGGGGACCGGGGACACGCCCGTCGGTTGCCTGCCTGTACACTGACTACTGATAATCTATCAAGTGCATTTAACAATTTCTGCACTAAATATTGGCAGTAATCCCCTAGAGTTTCTTCTCCTTCTCGACTCGAGTTAAGGTCATGTCATGTCATGGCTTCTTTGCAAAACGAGGAGCTGCATATTTTTAGACCGTCAGTTTCGGATACTCACGACTTGGGTTGAGGCAATTTAAAAATTTTTCAAAAAAAATTTGTGTCGCAAATATTTCAATTGAATATATTTTAACTGATCTACGGACATATCAGTATTGATTATTTTCAGGGACCGATCGTTTATGGCGTCCCCCAGGGGCTGCGGTGTTTTTTTAACTCTTACCCACCTCCCTCCAGCGTCAGTAAACGATAAACAAACGATAGTCTGCCTATCCATGCCTTAATACATTAGGCCAATCCTGGTCAATCCTTTCTACATCGATAAGGAACACAAAAGAACAGTAAACAAATGCGCAGATGTTCATAAGGAGCGGAAAAAGCTTCACTAAAAGATCAATAGTCAGAATTCTAAAGTTCTAACTAATTGAAATTTGAAGAACTCCGGAAATATTTTTCAAGTTCGTTTATAAACTTATCTGAAACTAAACTTGCAGAACTGAAAGCCGAGGACGCATGCAAAAGTAGCGTGCAAGAATTTTACCGTCATATAACAATTATAACTTAATTTTATTTTAAACAAAACGGTGCAGCTCCATAAGCTGTGAAATCTTTTGAAAGTGGTTTACATAGCCTTGGGCAAATCTCTTTTACGGCTGGGAAATTTCACGTCAAAACACTGGAATAAATTTGCTTAACTTTTAGAATTTACACAAATTTGTTTCAAATAATGTTTTAAAAATAGATTTTCTTAAAGAAGAGTCCAAAAAATGTTAAAGATTTCGGGTAAAAAATATAAGGAAACTTTTTGAAAATTAGAAAGTTAGGGTGTCATGAATGTCATGTGATCATGAGTAAAGAGAGATTTAAAATATATATATTTGAAATATAATGCGTAGAGTTCTTATGGGTTCTTATCTCATGATAATTCGGCCACACACAGATAGAGAAACAATCTTATCTTTGAACAGATCCCGGCATATGTTGAAAAGAGAATATCACCACTAAAAACTTGATAAATAAGTTATTTTCGTGTAGTTAGGATATGTCAACTCACCCTGAATTCTATGCGGAGCATGTTCTGTCGTTAAAACTAGAAGTGACTGGAGATGCTAGACATGCAATAATACTTTCAATGATTCGCATGAATAACGTCTGGTGATGCATGATATTGGTGTGGGAGTCCCTGCTATACGTCCTATAGAGCAAGAGGTCATTACGTACCCAGTAATCTCATCTTAACTCCACGATTCGAGAAGTTTGTATCATTTTTAACGTCTTCTAGGATATGTTATTGAAAGTATTACGAACAAAAAGATTTGGTTGAAAATATCATTCAAATGTCAAAAGGGCATTTTTTTATTTTTTTTGCCTTTTACTATAATAATTATAATAATATTAACCTAATTGGACAGATATTACTATAGAAATTCCTTTCAAACAAGTGGAAGCCAATATCTAGTACATTCAAATTGTTTGCATCAAACAATTAATAAGTTTATTAACAATGTCGAAAAATCGAGGTCTTGCGCGATGACATCCAGTCGGATGACAAGCTGTGCGCAGTTGGTGGCCTACAAAATCTCACGAAATTTTGAAACTCGTGGTGGGGATTCGAATCTTTTGTATATTCAACACCTTTGTTATTCCTTGTATCGATATGTTGCGATAAATCTTATGGAACTGGATACAATATAATAAAATATTACACAAAAAGGGGGAAACATTTTGTTTTTGATGTTAATTATTTTTCATTTTTATTGCATAATTTTAGGATGAAAACTGAAAGAATATGATGGAATACCTTGTAAGAACCAGATAAACTATTAATATAAAGATCTACAATACAATTCCGATACTAACGTGATAACTACACTTAGCGAACACAAAACGTTTCTTAGAATGCCTTATATAATTTCTTTAAAAAATTATTTCTTTTTGGCTGAGAATGTAAGAATACGATTGATGAGTGTCATTTTACTATGAGATAAAATTTGATATTGAAAATGAATTGAATTTAATACCGGGCATAATCCCAGCTGTTCTTTAGTAAGTGTTCTCTGCATGACAATCAGATTTAATGCTATAAATTCAGGATAATACGGCATGGTTTTTGATACAATCATTAAAAGTTCAAGTTCCTCTGCTGAGCAACCTTCTTTCAACTCACGTTTCATTTTCCAATGCTTCAGAAAACATGCTCCCTAGCACTTAAATAATCTTTTTTACCATCTTGGATATTTATCTATTCAACAAAATGGCATTCAAATAAAAGTAAACAGAAAAATAACGAACTAACAGCTTAAAAAAACAGTTTTTTTACACATGGCTTGTACAAAATTAAAGGGGCTTTCAGGCCCACTTGAAATAAATCTCAAAGCTTCTTCATTGGGAATTAAATCTTTTCCAAATTCAGGACCTTCCAGCACCTTGAACCAATGTTTGCATTGGAATTAAATATAATCCTTTCAAAAACTAATAAATGCTCAAGAAAACAGCTAAAGGAAATTCTGGGAATTTTTGTCGACATATGAAAATAACGGGTCCTGGTCGTTCTTTCATCGCCACATTGACAGAGCGATAATAATATGGTAATTCATTGTAATAATTAGATTTTTTGGCTCAATTTACATCGTTATAGGCAACTAGTGATGCGAAAAACCTAGAAAAATCATAAAAAAGCTGAAATTTTGAAAGGTTTTCTCACCATTACATGACCACATGCTTTCAAACGAGGAGATTTTTGGTCGATATTTTAGGTATTATCTCTAAGATAATAATCATCCTTGTAAAGTATAAATTACAAGCCAGATTGAACTATGATTATTTAAATAATAGTTGTTAATAAATCCTTTAAAAAAAGCAAAATTCAATTAATTTTTTTGGTAATAAAATTGAGAGAATAAAACCGTAACGCAAAATCAATTTCGTTCAGCAGTTAGCGTGTTGCAAGAAAAGTATTAAATTAATTAAAATTTGCAGGATTCACAAAACTTCGATCGATATTTTAAATATTATTTCCGAAAAAAATGGTATACAAAACTAAGTTACTCGTTGAATATAATTTTATCTTTAATGCCTTCAAAACTTCGATAGTAAAAGAATTTAAATTTCTTTGCAAAAACACCACGTTTTAAGAAAATACAAAGGCACATTTGTCTTCACACAAAAATTATGGATCGAGTAACGGTCACAATAAGGCAACAATAACAGAATTTCGGAGTATAATAGATTGGATATTATCAATGAAACAGTTCTTTACTACGATCACAATTCGTCCAGTTCAAACAATCTGGATTTTATTAATTCTTATGTATTTATATAAATCATTAACATCTCTAACATTATTCGGTTCATGCATGTAATTGGTAGCCTAAGTGGTTATGGGTTAACGGTGATAGAACAGTCAATGATTCGAGGTTTAAGTTTGTCTGAAGACAGTAACCTTTTGCTTACGGAGGGGACGACCAACAGATCAAATAATAATCTAAAAGACTTCTACAAATATTTTTTTGACTGCAGTTCTCGACTTGGTGACCTTGGAGTAAAAATAGAGACGCGCTTGAGAGCCAAAATGCATCGCTTTTGTATCAACAAAGCTACAAGTTTGTATGAAATTACTAAGTGAATTTAGTTCTACCGCTAAGAGTGATAAGGTTCTGACCTAGAGGACGAAAAACTACATCAAAAAGCACTTACCTCATCTCACTCAAGGCATTGTTTAAACATGAGTCGCAGAATCGGTGTCCACAAACTGATATTTGAACTGCATTTCGTACTGGAAGATGGCATATTCTACAAAGTAAACTCTCTGCTACGGCGGGAACGAAGAAAGATCGATGCCCCGGCATTGTTCTAACCGCTAAAATTGAACCCCGATATAGAATACCATCCCTAATAACCTTGTGATTGCTAAACTTTTCTGTTCGTAGCGGCGCGCGATTGACAACAAAATGTTTTGTGAATAATAATTTATGTGACCGCAAAAGGTGTGAGCATGCGCAGCTGTCACGCACGATGCGTGACCAAATCTACATGACAATAAACTACAACGGCCCCTTGGAGAAATGTTTGTTTTTCAGTCAGGCTTGAAAATTAAAGTATTCTAAGTGATCTAATTATTTTGGATTTTTTGTTGACTCATTTATTATCTCAGAAATTGAAGACTATTGTTCAAGATTATCCCACGGAATTACGTACTTCCGGGAAATAGATATCCTTCTATTCTTGCTCATTTTTTATGATGAAGAAGCGTAAATTACATCTGTTTCTTCTCTTTCAAAATCCTGGTTACAATACTCCTGGAGATCATTAAAGATTGACGCGAATTTATAATGAGTAAACATGTTTAAACAGACAGCAAACAAGTCCTTTTTCTGACACCTCATCAAAATATGAAGAATTCAGTAATGATAAATTTGTGTTTGCTTAATTTTCATATTCCCACCGAAACACGTTTGTTATGGATGTTATGTATGAGGCATAGTACGTGGTGTAGCGACGCTATCATCAATGAGTCACCCGCGATGTGATTGACAAAATTTACGATGGGGGTGGGGATGAGTCATTATAATGTCATGCACTAGTGATGACTCAGAATGAGTTGGCGTACCACAGGCAGCCCAAACGAGGTTCCCAATGATAAGATCACACGGCGGACATGTTTATTCCCATGAGAACAAGTATCTTTGTTTGGAACGTTCTGAAACGCCTCAAAGCGAGGCCGAGGGGACCCAAGGGAATTAAAACGCATTGTTTGAGCCAATATGGCCGCCGCATGAAAAAAAGGCCCATGGGAAGGAAACACACGTATGAAACACCCGACACGTACTGACACAAGTATGATATTTTAAAATTAAAAGTCGCATGAATAAAATCTTAAAGTTTTAATTTATAGTATGTTTAATTACATAGAACCTCTTTTAAGCGA
>OCZR010292405.1:0-10089 GCA_900234385.1 Anemonia viridis | reverse complement strand
GTGTCGAGACCTGAAATAATTAACCTCTTGGCTGATCTAAGTGAGGGAGCGGCTGAAACAAGGAGTTCCCGCGCAACTTACCCCTCAGCACGCTGATGAAGACAGACATGTGTGTTCCCTTGCCTTTACCATCACCATTCAGACAGACAGACGCACACAGACGGTAGCCATGCTTACTGGTGGTGAAGGTAGGGCTGAAGAGAGTGCTCTGGTTACCAGCTTTTGCTTCTTTGAACTTCCTATAAAACGATATCGCAGTAGAGATGATTACAAGGGTATCTACTCTAACAAGGGTGTCCGCTGAACTGAAATTTATTTTTACAGTACATATAACAAGTGATTTTGGGCCGGGGATCATGAAAGGTGTTGATCCGCTTAACAAGAGATCATCAGTATTCGCCATTTCGTAGTTGCGCAGGGAACTGGTAACTAATATGTCCGGCGCGCTTTGCATTTTGGGAACGTTTTACGGTTCCTTTACGTTTCACTCGAGTCATTGATGTTGGACGTTATCTTGTTATGAAGCGTCCCGCAAAACGGTACCAGAATGCAAAGCGCAACATATTAGTTACCAGTTTCCTGCACAACTCCGAAATGGCGAATAGTCCTTTAATGAATCTTTACCTTGAATAATCTTCAATTCTCCAGATCAGTTGGCTGTGTGCGATCTTCTCCAAGTCCCCGATACGTTGTTCGTGGAATTTCATCACCCTATCGTGTTCATCCTGTTTATCTTTTTGCGAGTCGAGCCTTAGCTTGTTCTCCAACATCATCTTGTACACCAGCTTGACATGGTTTACAATCTCAGACTTACCGTGCTTGGGCATCTTTTCTCGACTGCACTGTGGAAACAGAAAGCATCCATTCAGAAGAGTTATCGACCCCTGAATATACACGGATATACACTTATCTTTCATCTCGGGGGGAGTGACACACACTTGTCTTTCACCTCTGGGAGGGAGTGATATACACTTTTATTACACATTTAAGCTCGATATCCGTGAAATAAAGCCGTGAATAAAACCCATATCAGTGAAGTGATACGATATCACTTCACTGTCCAATCAAATCTTGCAATATATTTTACTTGAACCAATCACATTGTTTGTTCTATTCAAGTGACGTATAATATATAACTTGGAAACGTATAATTTGAAATGGTGTACAGCAAGTCGGTTAAGGATATTTAAGACAATAAAACATTTTGTGTGTGTTATATATCGAGCCTAAATGTGTAATCTCTATATCTTTCATCTCGGGTGGGGGGGTCATACACGCTTATCTTCCATCTCTGGGAGCCCCAAGGTTGTTTCATGGTATTGATAGAATATGAAGGTTGTTTGGAGACCTGTAGCGTCCATCTGTTTGTCAAAATGTTATCTGCCATGAAATCTGCTTACTTGCTTAAAACTGGCCGTGTACTTACTCTATGCTCGCAACCAAGGCACTCAAAATCACACTTTAGTTTGGTTCTTGGACAGTCAACGTCAACGTGCTGATCAAGCTAAGGACGAACAATGACATTTAGTTTCATCCAAACTTCTCATCTTAACTGAATCACAAAAACGGTTTGCACATGTTTACAAGACAACAAAGCTTACCTCTTCTCTTGGAAGAGTGAGTTTCTTATCACACTTGTTAGGACACGGTAGAGGTAGCCTTGGACATTCCTGTAAATGTTCCTGAAGTGAAAGAAAAATAACTCAGCTGATGAGGATTATTATTATTGATTTCTTTCTTTCACTGGAAACAAAATCAACATCCTTATTCTAAGTGGAAGGCAGCGAAAGAAGAGCCAGAAACCCAGTGATAATTCTCATTTATTCATGTATTTTCTTATTCATGCATCCATTCATTCATTCACTTTTATTCGTTCTTTCCATCTCTCTTTCTTATTTAGTTGTTTACCTTTTTGTCTTCTCTGAGGTGTCTTTCATCACAGTAAGGACATGAGATAAACGCTTTAGGACAATCCTTGGTCAAGTGCTTCTCATTGAAACGCCTCTGAAACTTAGCGCCACAGTCGTTCTTACACATAATTTCATCATATTCGCAACCTTCTCTGTAGTGATCCTGTATTTGACAACAATACCGCTGTATTCACTGACTCAGGACTAGCCTCACTTTAATGTCCAATATTTATAAGTACCAACAGTGGGTAAAGTAAAGAATAGAGCAGATTTCATACACGGCACGGCTCTACGTGGTCATGACAGGGCGTGCTCCTTGACGTATGTTTTTCCAGTCATACATAAAACTGCTCTCTATACAGCTTTGATAGTGTAAAAACTTTGAAATTCTACCTTCACTAAAGAGGATGATGATCATGACGACGACGACGATGATGGTAATGATGGTGGTGGTGATAATGATGATCATGACGACGACGATGATAATGATGATGATGATGGTGGTGTTGGTGGTGGTGGTGATGATGATGATGATGATGATCATGACGACAACGACGATGATGATAATGATGATGATGATCATGGTGGTGGTGGTGGTGGTGATAATGATGATGATGATTATGACGACGACGACGATGATAATGATGGTGGTGTTGGTGGTGGTGGTGGTGATAATGATGATGATGATGGTGGTGGTGATGATGATGATGATCATGACGACGACGACGATGATGATAATGATGATGATGATGGTGGTGGTGATAATGATGATGATGATCATGACGACGACGACGATGATAATGATGATGATGGTGGTGTTGGTGGTGTTGGTGGTGATAATGATGATGATGATGGTGGTGATGATGATGGTGATGATGATGATAATGATGATGATGATGATGGTGGTGATAATGATGATGATGATGTTGTTGATGATGACGACGATGATGATGATGATGATGATGATGATGATGATGATCGGCAATGGCCGTTCTTATGCTAGAGACGCATAACTCGTCCAGAATAAGTTGGGCAAAAAATATTAATGCATCTTTTTATGCGTCTCCAAGTTCGTCCCATATAAAGACGGGCAGAAGAAGTATAATACATTCAGACAAACTTTTTCTAATAATTCGTCGTTCAAGACGCACTAGATCAAAAAGTATGTCTGAACGCATATTACTTCATTTGCCGTCTTTATACAAGACAAACTTACCAATGATTAAAACGGCGGTTCTGCTGATGCCGCTGCTGCTACTACTACTACTATAGTAGTAATAATATCTAACCTGGAAATCTTTGACTGCTCCTTCCCATTTACAGCCCCAGTCTCTGTTTCTGCACCTCACCTCCAGGTCTTTGACCTCATCATTTAATACTTTGTCATCTTCCTAATAACAATAACAATAGCAATAACAACATCAGCAATAACAACAATAACAATAACAATAACAATAACAATAACAACAACAATAACAATAACAGATCGAAGAGGCACGAGATTCTTATTCTCCTATCCAGACGATATGTGGAGAGATCAATACAACCATTTTCACAAGAAGCCCTATGAGGATACTGCTTGTAAAGGGAAGAAATCAAGAGGATTTAAAATAATAATAGAATAATTATAGGAGCAAGGATGGCACAGTTGGTTAGTGTGCGGCCTTTGGTGCTAGAGTTCCCGAGTTCGATCCTCAGATTTCACATCCTTGTTTCGACTTCTTTCCTTTCTGTGTAGCTTTAAGTAGCTTTAAATACCCTTTAAACAGAGCATTGATGGAAAGAGGGGGGTAAAATGAGCGCACCGTCGACCTCAGGTTTGTCAGTTGAATTACTGTTACGAGTTATCGACGTTAAATATGGTTGCTTAACTTTACTTTAATTTAAGAAAGAAATAGGATTTCCGATCCCATGCAATGTGATGACATCATGAAGTGTGGTGTTTGGGTACTTATTTGACGCGCGAGAACTGGGTAATGATTTTGGGTAGACACAGTAAACATAAATTATCCATCCACCATCCCTAACTGATGAATTAATTGCTTACGATCAAACGTAAACATTTTGAGCCCGAATATCAGAAATAATGGTTCACTTTTCAAACAATTACAGAAATAAGGATGCTGCAACTATTATGAAAGAAGAAAGGAAAAAAATATCAAAGAATTTGAAAACAAAATATCTGGTGCGATGGGATTCGAAATTAAATCACGTCCACCGACAGAAACTCAAAAAATTTATTCCACTGTGCCATACCCCCGAGACATCCGCAAAGCTGAGGCGTCGTATGGACTTCAGACCTGACGGCAATTAAATCCTTCTGTCCTTATAGTACGGATTACGCAAGTGTTCTAGCCGAGGCATAAGGGGAGAGACCAGCCGGCCCCTAGACCATACCTACAGCGAATCCCTTGCACTATCTGCAACGCACGTTGATCTAGATTGAAAAATAATCTAGTCTATTCGGTGCATTGTGGCTATTGTTTTCCTAATTTTGTAAAACCGTGGTCCAGTGGAAAAAAAAACTGGAGCCAGAAAGAGACTCAGTCAAGACCGTTTGGGCTGGGTCACTACTTGGAGGGCCCTAAACATTACCCCTGACCATGTTGTTGTTTTCCTACCTTGGCTTTTTTTCGATTAATTTAAAAAATAGAATAGATACCGATATCTCCCCCCGTAATTTGTAACGTAACCATTCCTGTCTACCAAAATATATGGGTAATACTTGTAATTCAACTGAGTAACAACAGTTTTTTTAAAAAGAAGGCCTTGAGGAGGCGGTGAACGGCGAATGGCCAATTTTGCAAGGACATGGAATTTCCTAAAACCACTACAGGTAAAAAGTAACATTTTGATAATTTGAAAAAACAAAGAAAAATAAAACTATTGTAGCGGCAAGTCCGAATGCAATTTGGAGGAGAGAACAGGTCCCAATTTTCGAGAGATTGCAATTCTTTTGCTTTGTCTTCCAAAACTGATCTGCTTTGACTACACGCGCTAAGGGGTCTATTATTAGAACTCTATTATTAGAA
The DNA here is from genome assembly GCA_900234385.1 of Anemonia viridis. NCBI lineage: Eukaryota > Metazoa > Cnidaria > Anthozoa > Actiniaria > Actiniidae > Anemonia > Anemonia viridis. The sequence continues at coordinate 5,147 of OCZR010292405.1, read as the reverse complement.
CTCTATTATTAGAACTCTATTATTAGAACTCCTAGAATCGAAAGCAGCATGCGTTTCCGTTTTTATGGTTTGAGAACGATTTTCGGTTCAGCGAGCGAAATGTTACGCCGTAATTCACATGAGCCGAACTCATTGAAAACATTAAATAATAAGGCGGTTTTCTTTGATGTCATTACGGTTCGGCTCGTGTGAATTACGGCGTCTCACCTGGGCCTTAGTTATCAAAAATATTGCTTATACTGAACAGAGGTCCTGAGATAATTGCTTCCATAGCTTCTTAAGAGTTACGAAATATTTTTTACAAAGATTGGTTTCCGCCATTTTTCTTTTGATAATCAGTGATAATATTCAAAATTCGTCATCTCGAAAACGAGCTCCGGACACTTTATTTTTCTTTGCATTTCTGGATAAAATAGCTTTCTTAGAAAGTTTTCTTATTATTCTTTGCTAAAGTAGTCAGATATCTGACTCAAATTCATCCATAATAAGGCTTAGAAGTAGACAAGAATATAGACACGCAGTCTAACAAAAACGGTCAAAATATCATTGGCTTCGTTAGCGACTTCGTACAGAAGAAAAACGTTGAAAGTGACAATCGATATCAGACTTTTGGCAAAGATTATTTCAAAGATTTTCACATTATTTGCCGTATTTTTTTTTCACAGTATATGTCAAAAACATATTTTTTAAATATGTATTCCGAGTTTTAAAAATGTATTTGAATATTTCGATTATTGACTGCTACTATTAAATAATTTATTCAAAAATATCCCCGAATTTTATGTCATAAACTGTCAATTACAATTGTTCATATTTTAGTTCTTGTCGGTATTCAGGAAAGTAGAATTTTTATAATTTATTTCAATAACTTAATTTGGTACATTTAGTGGTTTTTTTTAGGAAATTAATAGAAGTGAATGTAAGGTTTAGTTCTTATGATAACATTATTTTGGCTGTAATAAACTACTTGTGTCGCACAACGTACGCATGAAGGAAAGTGTGTAATGTTACTTACTGCTGGTCCCAATTCCATTTGCAAAGTGTCTGCTGGGCATCTTTGATCTGAACTGGAAATTGATGGAAATAGTTGTATAATTCTTCTGTATATCAGTGAATTTTTTTATTCTTGATATAGAATATGAGTTGATATAGAATAGGAAGAACAAAAGAAGAAGAAGAAGAAGAAGAAGAAGAAGAAGAAGACGAACAAGAAGAACAAGAAGAACAAGAAGAACAAGCCGGAACAAGAAGAACAAGAAGAACAAGAAGAACAAGAAGAAGAACAAGAAGTAAAAGTAATAGTAGTAGTAGTAATAATAATAATAATAATAATAATGATGATGATGATACATTAACCTCGCGCTTTAAGGCAAAGGTTTTTGGTCTCACGGTACTGAATCAACATGGCTGCCGTCTGTGATGAAGGTTCATCAGTTGCTGCACCAACATCGATCATCCACAAATTTGTATAAAGCTGAAATAAATTTCGCTTCACCAACTTCAACGTATGGAATCCAAACGTAATCTTCATTCAAAATCAGCACCAAAACATTTATAATAAGAATAACAGATGAACTATTATAACTTTCATTCTTCACAAACGATAAAAAAGCCATTTTGAGATCGATTCCTTCCGCTTACATCGAAAAAACCTTTTATAATCGCAAAGGGAAAGGAAAAATGGATTCAAATCTAGTGGAAAGAAACTAATCGAAGGAGTCATTAAGTGTTTTTTGTTAATTTTATCCTCAATGAATTGATTGAGGATTACTAGAAAACGGCTAGTGAGTGTTTCTCGGTTAGGAAAAATACCAAACCACCTTTATTACACTGATTTATTCTAATCAACAGTTTTTTTAAAAAATGTAAAAAATTGTGATTTACGAATGCGAAGTAAGGAAATTGATAGCCAGATAGATATATCTACGAAGGCTCATAGGTCAAAAGTGTGAAATAGGTAAATACGAAACGACTGGTACAAAACCTACCTCAGTAGCTCCTTGTAGCAAGCATAACAGACTTTGTGACCGCAAGGCTTTATTTGTATCGCATAGCGAATAAGTTCATCACATTTCGGGCAGAGATGTTTCCTCTGAGCTGGGAATACGAGTTCGGCTTTTTGTGGATAATGTTCAGCTTGGCTACTGCGAGAGCGAGTGCTGCCAGTTGGACTCGGTGCTCCGCCAGTCATTTTGTTCTGAAAAGGCGGGGAAAAACTCTTACATTTTGGTGAAGAATTATCGTCCAAGGATTTCTCTCGCATTTCAGGTCTCTGGTTTACCAGGCCAGTTGGTTTTTCCGAAAGATTTAGTCTAAATGACCGACTGTGTTTGGAGATAGCTTTATCCTAGCGCCCAATGGTTGCTAACCTTTTTTCCTTTGCATTTACGACATGCAAGTCATTAATAATACAGTTAAGTAGGTTTTTTTATATTCAAAGCGCGTATTGGTTGTCTTTTACAGCTGCGAGTGACCCTTAAACCAATAACTTTAGCTTTACCTAAAAATCTCCACATAAAACACAGTTCTAAGTCATCGCATCCATGAAATTCACTGCTAAAATATTACAAAATTCCCGGAAAAAAGTCCAACTAATTTGTGGGAAAAATTGACTTAATAAAGCGGAGAGTTTCTATAGTATCAACGTGGGATAAAAATACACACGCTTTTCAAAAGCGAGCACTAGTTGCCATAGCGACGTTTTCGTGTCTTCCGAACTTGTAATTAGAAGTTGAATTTGAAAGTCAAATGTTGGCTTCACCAGCACCTGCCTTTTCATTTAGTTGACAACTTTTTTGCCCTGCCGTTTCATCCGCAACCATTACGAATAGCAGTGTACCAGAAAAACTGATGGAAGAATGATAATTCACAAGGCAAAAGGCGAGAAAGAGTTTAGGAAGCTCAAGCGTTTTAAGGTTTAGCAGTTTGCTTCTCATGAAACGAAAAAATAATATATCATCTAGAGGTTCTAAAAATAATTTGGAAAAAAATTATTTTTTTTTCCAATTTAGTGAAGAAAAGATCACGAATTGAAAAATTAAAAAAGTATATCAGTTTTTGGTTTCGGATTCCATTTTTATAGGATCAACTTATCTGAACTCCTAAAGGTTTTGAGCGATGGAATTGACATTAATTTCATTTCATCAAATTTCATTGATTGCGCAATAATTTTGCCTAAGTCAGCGTAATCATAATCACTTGGATTATTAGCCTTGTGAAAATAAGCCAAGAAATAATCAAAGTAACGCCAACGCAGTCTTTTTAGTTGTCGTGCCAGCACACGACGCATCAGTGAGACTCGGCAAGGAGTTCAGTTGAGTACTTTGGTAGCAAGGAAATTTTTATTCACGGTGTTGGGCATTTTTCGACTATATTTCAGTCTTGTTGGGTATTGAGTGTTACAGACTTTTTGCCTCGGCGTTATTAGAAGTATCTGGTATAGTTGACTGATACAATCGGGTATATTACTATCTCGGTAACCTCCATGTAAGGGTTTGGAGTGTGGAAAATTACACTGACATTACACTGACATTACACCAAAATTGCACTGAAAATACACGGAAATTGCACTGAAAATTAAACTGAAAATTACACTGAAAATTACACGGAAAATTACACGGAAAGTACACGGAAAATTAACTATGAAAGGTTTCTGAATTACGAATAGCTCACTTGCATTATGGCGCCATTTACTACGAATACTAGAATCCCTTGCACACTTCAGTTCATTACCATCCATTGTCTTACTATTCTCATGAGAACATACAAATTTGAATGCCAAAGAAAATTCGCGAAGCAGTATTTTGGTGGTGGTGGTAGAATGACGCTGTTCTGGAAATGGCCTGTTGTTATACAATCGCTTGATAATCACAATCTATACCATCATGACTTCCAATGGTATTGTAAATAATCAAACGATACGAATCACGTGAAGACTATTCTCCATGGTGCACTTTATCAAAAAACTAAACATGACAACTGACGCATTACACACTTACTCTAATAGCCCCCTACATCGACAGAGCAGAAAATTCCTTGTTTGATGAACAGTGTTTTTAAGCTCAGGATTTTACAAACATTCTGTTTTAGGGTAGCAAATGTGGCCATGTTTTTGTGAATGACGGTTCAGAGCTATCACACCTTGGACATAAGAATATTGACAAGAGTTACCATAACTTTTTACTCCCACAACCAACTAAATGTATCAAATCTTACACAGTTTTACCAGCTATTCACTAATACATCTATATCAATAATACCGCTGTAACTTTTATTACCAACTAACGACTCATTACCAAAACATCAACAATAAACTATCACTAAAACTAACATATCATCCTTCACTTCATCCCTTGTCGCTAAAACTAGTAACAGAGTAGGAGTCACTTTACAAGGTCTTTTCAACAGGCTTGAAAAAGGGGTCTCAGAACCCTTCCTGGGGTACACCCCACTCGCGAGAAACTAACCTTTATCAAAATATTTCCTTTACTAAGCTACGTCTTCACCAAATTGAGATTATATTTTGATAAGATTGCTAGAAGGCACTACAAGGCGTTGCGTTCACTGTGTGAAAAAAAACCCTTTTCAGCGCTAATCCCCTAGCATGATCTTTACAATACAATCTTCTTACTAACGAACCACCATACCAGCTGTTCTTGAATGAAAGTAATCAAGCTTTGCCTGATAATTAGAAATGAAATAAGCTGCCCGCAGAATTGACGAACATGTTACCAAGGTAACGTAGTGTTGCTTTGAATAAGACCGCCAATGACTATATACAGATTGCTGAAACGTAAAAGTCGTTTCAATACCTTGAAGCAAGCTCTGGGCTGATTAAAAAAAATCAACATGTGATTTGAGTTGTATCAAGAGAGCATAGATAATAAAAGGGGAAATCAGTCTTAATTCCAAGCGCCACGTGAATTCCTGGTTGGGCTATTTTTAGCATTCGCATACAGTTAATTTTCGCCTTTAATTGTGTGGTTTATCGAAACCTGGAAGTGGCGAAAGTATGTAAAAATTTGTTGGAAAAAACAAATTTTGAACATAGCAAATCATAATCTTTTTGCTTTATACGATACATTTCGTCGAAAAAAGTGAGAAAAATCTATTAAAGGTAAATTGTTTTTTTGAGCGCGCGTAGCAGC
>OCZR010292140.1:0-10089 GCA_900234385.1 Anemonia viridis | reverse complement strand
AAATTATCGTGGAAAATCCGGATCGTGGATTGATCTGTTCCATGGGACTTTTCGGATACTTTTCGAGATCCCGAAATTTCTACGAGAGTCTCCGACAGTCCACCGAAGTACGTCCCTGGCAGAAGCAACAAAAACAACTACTGATTATAAGCTACCACAATCAATTCGAGTCAATTAATAAACATGGCAGAGAACGTATGGTTAAATTGATTTAATTCATTACAAATTCTAAACTTTTCGATTTGAACTATATTCGCCAGAAATGCTAGTTATGCTATGTTTGTGCTTCTTACATTGAGATCACATATATATTTATTGCAAGGAATCTTACTACTTTTATTGTGCGCTTTTCAATACAATTGTAATTATAATTAATGGCGTTTAGCGTGCCGGTCGTGTGAGGGAAGTTACACGAATGTGATTGCGTAAATATCATGTGAAATAGAACTATCTTCGGCACATGGGGTTGTTAACGATAAGCATTGTGGTCTACCTTAGGTACAAGCACTTTTTTCATTATGCCTGATATGGTGTTGTTTGTACCCAAGCTACACCAGAATGCACCATGTTTATCAAACTCAGAAAATCCGCCTACAGCTCAGCGGTCTGAGTTAGTTTCGCATGCGCATTGTACTACTGACCCCTTGGCCTCGTTTACATGACTTCAAAATGTATGCAGGCGTAACTAAGAGTAGATATTAGCAGGAATGTGACGCGGTACAGCACGGATTCATCCATTGAACCAATCACAGCGTGCGATAAAACGCTGCTCGTCCTATCAAATAAAATTGCTTAAAATTGCATCGTCACCAAGGACACAGCGCGACAAGCATCTATGCAGTCGCGGTCGTATTAAAATTAATTGTTCTAATTGACAAAGCAGTGAACCTTGTCTTGTGGGATCAATCTCATTCCCAGACTCTTATTTCTTACTGCGCATGCTCCAAGAAATAATTGTTTCGAGAATTTATTTCGTCGAGCATGCGCAGTAAGAAATAAGAGTCTAGTGAACGAGATACATGATATAGATTGAAAACGTATGAGGATCTAGTAATAAAATGACTCTGGTCTCTGCCTTCGCTGGCTTTGTTTTGCCTGTTCATTCCAGGCTTCTGCAAATGTATTGCAAGTCTGGTTCTTTTTTCTGTGTAAAAACTTTCTCTTTACGATGACAGTAGCACACTTCCCCTCAAAACTTTTCATCTTTCTATTTGCCTCCAAGAATGTGATATTTTCAAAGTTCTCTCCACCAAATGAAACGATTTCGTCTCCTTTTTTTAGAAACCTTCCGCCTATTGTAGTAGAATTTTCAAGCTCTAGAATGTGTATGGGCAAATCCCCGTACGGAGAACAGACTCCCCCGGCGATGCTGAACCCCCATCCCCCGGTGTTTTGACTCCTGTAGACTTTAGTTCGTAGAGTTTGCTTATCGATATATTTTCCCGTGCTATTTGAGCGTTGAAGTCCGCGACGAAACGATAGAGTTGTTTGGTCGACATTCTTTACTTTGGCTCGATTGGATGGGACGTTATTTGAATACATAGACGAGGGCCTTATGCATGTCGAGGAGGTCCTTCGTACGGGCTTTTCTGGAGGAGGTACAAAAGTGTCCCAATTTAATGAGGATCTTTGTCGTCTGGTTGATGTCGGCCACGTTGCTCTCTCTTCTTCATGTTCGATGCAGCTCACTCGTCTTAGAGCCAGGCTCCCTACTGCTCTAAGAGAACCGCGGCGCAAAAACATTGCTGGCTCAGTGGGTACTTTTTCCTGGTCTTCGTCAGAGTCTACTTCTATGATGGACTCAGTAAGGACCCTTGTTTCTCTGAGAGACCCTTGACGTAGGGGTGTAGATTGAGTGGGGACATATTCTTCATGTCTGTTGAACGCATCGTCCAGAAGGGGACCTGGGAGGCTTTCTGATAAAGTGCTCATTGAAAACGTTGACATGACGTCAGATACATCGTCATTTTGAAGTGTGGAATCTTGGGAAGGAATGGCTATCAACATCTGTGAATAAATCAGAATAAAATATTTCATCAGTTACTAAACATTATTGACTATTATTTATTATTGAATAGCGGCACTTCTGGTTTCATTTAGTTCAATCATGCAGGAGAAAAGACAACTTAGCTCACGGCTAACTCGGCACACATGGAATTTGAATTTAGTGCGTTAGGTTTTGTGGAGGAAGGAAAACTAGAAATCGAACCAGGGGAGAAAGCCCTTGGATCAACCGAAGGGAGAGAACGTACGCGTTAACTAACAAACTCTATACTACACGCATGTGATACCAAGTCCAGAAATAATACATCTTACCCTCCCCTCCCTCCCTGGTGAGGAAGGGGCACGCGGATCTAGGGGAGTGATGCAGAGGAAGCGCACCCCTTAGGAACAACATTGTCCAACCCCCTATTATAACTTCTTTCTTTGATTCTGATGTTACGTTGCGCCCCCCCTCCTTGTAAGACTTTGTGTCCTGCACCTGAACAAAAACCTAGATCCTCCTAGGCCTCTGTGAGAGGCAAGTGTACTACGTCCACTAGCTACAACATACTTGATTCAGCTTATGATTGGCTCAAGTCATTTTGAATTATACTGAAAGTGTACAACTTACTGGTAGTTAAGCTGAAACATTCATATAATTAAGTCAATACAAAATTTGAACTTGTACCTGTGTCTTACACCATTCGGATGTATTACTCAACATACTCAGTCGATCATCATAATCATTCGACTCCTCATCAGCCCCTTCATCTTTAACACTCTTGCAGCTTTTCACGTCATCATCTACGTCACCATTAGCAACACCAATGAACGACGTGCATCGTGATTCTCGTCTGACCAGTTTAGCAGGTTTGACCAAAGGACTTTTGATATTTCTTGTGACGTCGATCACGGAACTTACAGACTTTTTGATGATGCTGGATTCGTTTGCCATTTCAATAATGCTTCTTTTTCTTGATCTTGCCTTAGGGGAAGTGATGTCAGGGTCGCCGCTGTCAGGACACTCGGGCTCCTCAGAGGCGAAGGATGATAAAATTGCTCTGTTCGCGTCCTTTGTTCTTTCGATTAATATCTTGATAACCGGAGGAAGAGATCGTATAACTACTAATGCTGAACTGTGTGTGCGTCCTCGTAAGGTGTGACCATTGACTTCTATTAGTTCGTCACCAATGCGCACACTGCCAGACTTGTCCGCGATGGAATCGGGTAGAACATCCTTGACGTAGTGTTTCTGAAGAGGAGTGTCGGCACCACCGACCAAGACTAGACCAAGGTAACCATAATGTGGTTTGACAAGCTGGAAAACAATGAGAAACAATGATCAACATTCACCATTAGTTATTTCATACTCTATTTCGAAGTACCATATTTTTCGGTAATAATTAAGTCCTTGTTAAAGTGCCGGAACCAATAATTTCTTTCTTTCTCTCGCGGCTCAATAGTTTTTTCTTGTGTGTCTTCTTGTGCATGTGTATATTTTCTCAGTTTCCTTCAATTAGCAAGTTTCCTATGTTTACAAAAACATTTTCGTTTTTCTTTGTTTTGCTAGGATTACCGGAATAAATAAAGCTCTTAGTTTGACTTCGTTTTTAACCCGTTAATTGCCTAGAAAGGTTGTCAAGAAAAAATCCAGAAAGATGGAAAAAAAATTGAATAAAATATGAACATGAAATTGAACAAGAAGAAGCGCGCGCGCGCGCGGAAGGTTTTTGGCGGGAAAATGTAACCAATTTTCTTAAAATTCAATAATGAAATGAAAGAAGATAAAAGAAAAACTCGAAAAGAACTTAATATCATTCTTTAAAAAAGTCGAGGCAGGTGTACTGGCCTCAAATATTTTGAAAAAATGTATATATGTTCAGTTAATCTGAACGACAAATTTGCAACAAATACAAATTACAAATGGCAGCAAAATTTTCGGGAAAGAGTTTGATAGAAATGTTTAATGATAATCCGGCTGAGATTTTGAATACTATCTATCAAGCATTACGTTTTGAATCTGAACGGATATTGAATTGTCAGTTTTATGGCGTGCTTCAGTTTGCACCTGTTGCAACTCGAAACCCCACTACAATTCCTCCAAACCACTCGAGATAAAGAAAACATTTCTTTTGAATGATCATGAGAGTGCAGTTTTACACCAATTTACCACAAAATCATTTCAAAAACAAATCCATTTGTAACTTTAGTCAAGCAATAAGTTAATTACTTAATTGAAGCACCGGCTGTAAGAAAAAATTCGGGGATAAATAATTTTCGAGTTTGTCGGAACGAAGCGAATTTATTGTTGTTGTTATTGTTATTGCTGCTTGAAATTATGAAAAACAATTATCATGGTCATGCATATATGCTTTAGTCATTTACTTTTTTAATACCAATATGATTCAAAATTATACCAAAATCATAAAAAAGAAAACCGGCTACATTTCTAAATTAAGAGTATTACATATTTCCTAACTTGGAATCCTATATTTTTGAGTTTTGTTAGTCTTAAAGCTTCATGTAGTAGTAAATAATTGATCAATACAATCACAAATCTCGCCATTTTTCATTTTCATTGTTGCTCAATGAGCTGGTTTGGTTTGGCGCATTTTTGAGAGAATATTCAGTCTACTCTAGTTTAGAAAATCCAAATGTTGGTATTAATGGCATATTTATGAATAAATTCCTTCGATCTAATATTTATTTGTTAATCTTACAATTAATAGCTAGGCCAACCTAACAGATATTGAATAAAATAATGGTAGCTACAATTCGTATAACTCACCAACTCACCGTACTAAAACATTGAAAAGGTTAAAACAACACAAGAAAAACATTTCAAAAACTACCTTTTATTATTTCAAACGAGTGATTTATTTGTGTTAAAGCAATTTGAGTTCGTCAATATTTGTGCTGCTTTGTTGAGCAAAACAGCTTGAATTTTAAATAACTATTTTATATATAAAACAAAAGACGCTCAAAAATATCTCAAGATATAACTCATCACTTAGAAAAAAAACTCGCTCTAAACAACTTGACTCGAATTAATTCCAACAGAGATCGGATGTGTATAACTGATTTCTCTAATTCCTGTTACAGTCGAACCTCGATGTACTGACTTCACAATGAACAATAACACTGACTTCAAAGCTTAAAAACAATAAAACTGAACTCAGTAGGAAAAAAAAATTAGCACTAAAAGGAAATCTGAGAAGTTTTTCCAAGATTTTTGTTTGTTTTTTCATCCTTTTCAAATCTTTAGTATCTGAATATTTAAGGAATATAAAAAGGAGTTACTGTTTGGAGCGAAAACGGGCGTCTCCCGCAGCTAAACTAAGCGCGATTCTGAAATTTTTTACATGTTTTTACACTCAAAACTGTTGCAAAACAATAATAAAATTTCGACTTTCATTAATAACTTTGTGAACAAAAATGTACGACTAAAAATTAAAATTATGTACGAAATAATACAATGATTTGTTTCTTTTGTTTGGATAAATCTCGAGTTTTAAGTTTATGAGGGAAAGAGAGCTGCTGGAGCCTGCACAAGCGACAAAATCATTAAAGCGTAAAAAGCCATTCTGTAGTCAATTCTGTAAAATATATAGACTTTGGCCGTGGTGTCACGAAGAAAGCCATTGTAGTGAGTATCCATTAGAAGTTATAGCGAACATACTGATGGCTTTCGAGCCGCACGTGGCTATCATAGATGTTTCAATAACGCGCGCTTTTTTTACCACAAACCCTCTATATTTTTATAGAATTTTTTAAAAATGATTCCTTAAATTGAGTCTTAATTTACCTTACTTTTTAAAAATGCTGTATACCTCTTTTCTTTGTTTCAATCTCTTTGAATCACTTTAGCTATATCGTTAACCGCAGAAACATTAGCGTATTGTAACTAAATACTAGCGTTCGCTACGATGAAACTCTCCCCCCAATCTTCGTCGCACTTCGTACCTCTATTGTGAAAATGCCTTCGTCTTTTTGCGTCTCTTTCGTTGTATCATTCTCTTCTTTTTTCAAAACTTCACCATCTTCTTTCCGACCCCATGGATATTTATACGATCGTATTGAAGTTCGCGGAGTTGACAATTCTCCCGAGCTTGCTTTTCCTGAGTTGTTTTTCTGCCAGGTCGTCAACGGGTGCCTCCAAGTTGAATTTTCTTCACAATTTTTTACGGGTCGACATGTTTCTTGATAAACTTCGTTTGAGAACGAAATTGCTTTAAAATCTTGCCTGCCTAATGTGCTATTCCTATTCTTGAGAAATTTGCGAGCTTTTGATACGAAGGATAGTGAACTCAAATCAAAATTTGGGGCCTTCATTTTACCGTTAAATTTTGAGGCCTTTGAAGAAACACAACACTAAATTAACGACCTAGTCACTTTCAAGTATACGGTAGTAGCCTCGTGTGATCATTTTTTCACCGACGATGAATGCTGAATGGTGATTATGAATGACGATCCTTCAATCCATCTGTCTTACCACCATCAACTCTTTCATTCATCTTTGTGCGCGCTAATACGAAAGAATCTTACAAACACAATTAATCAATGCAAATTAAAAATCGTAAGACCAACCGCTGGACTATATAATCAACAATGCATGGAATGAACCGTGGAAAACCACCCAATTCCATATAAGGATTGTCACTACACAAACGAAAAAGAAATCTTAGCAAACATATTTTTTTATCTAGTTTACATTAAAGATCATTTTCAGCTTTTTTGGGAGATACCTATGAATTGGTAACTTTTTGGTTGGCGACACGCGTTCGACACGTGCACATGTGTGTTTTACTGTGATTTATTCTTCGATGTTATAGTTCAAATTGGCACACGTGTGGTAAGCAAGTCCGAGCCTACACGTGTGGAATAATCCCATAGCACAGAGCAATTGTGTACTTACAATAAACTAAGTAAATATAAATAAAAGGAGGAGACAAAAAAGAAAAATCAATAGAAAAAACCTGTAAAATTATAGAATAGTTGTTTAGGGATCAGCGATCTTGGGCTTGATCTTTCTTTCTAATCTTTCGAGTAGAAGAAAAGAAAAATTGAAACACTAGAGGGAGCCAAGACTGGTACCAGTCGAACACATTGACCCTTGATTCAACATTGAAGTCTACAACGAAGCACTTAAAACTTATAACTTTTCGCTAAATCTTAACTGCAGCAACTCTTTCAGTAGTCAATTAAAGCTTTAAAAAAATAAACTATAAAGCTTTGATTGGCTGTTAAGCAATTTATTAGCTCGTTTAAACAATTATTGGCACTGATAGAATTATAGTGGTATTGTCAAACTCAGTGACAGGTTTTCTTTGTTGGCATACTTCAGCTTTTTTCCTATTGTTATATTGGGACTGATAAACGATGTTTGACAAATCATCAGTCTACACTGATATACCTGTAGCCACTTGGCTATATCGAATGAGCTACACCGTGTGATACAAATATCAAAGGGATGGGAATGGTTGAATAGATGCAGGAGTACTGAGGCTAGCTGGGCTAGCTTGGATCTAGAGTAAGTCAGGGTATGGCTAACTCACAGATCGAATTGGAATTCATCTTTGCTGAAGGAAGGAAAAACAGACCGACCTCAACTGAACTACACCCTCGTTTCAAGCAAGAGACCTAAGTTACTAATTATCGATAATCGCACAGAGACTTTCTATTATCTAAGTGACCTCTCTTCATCAACCAACAACACCTGTCTTAACCGACCAATCAGTTTACATTCAAACCTCTTTACAGGCGACCACCTCTTTTTTGACCCGGCCAACATATAACACCTGTTTTAATCAACATAAAACCTCCCTTAACCACATGCCTCTTATAGAAGCACTTGTATGTGAAGTGACAGTGACCACCGTGAAGAAGTGAGTGACAAAATTAACAAAAAATTACACAAAAAAATGTAATTAATCTAGAAACTTAGAGGTATAATTTATTTGCTATTATGGTTGAAAAGTGAAGAAATTATTTTTTAACAGACCAACTTATTATTATTATTATTATCATTATTATTATTATTATTATAAATGATTAATATAACTTTTCCCGTACGCCAATGACGTAACATCCGTCAATACCCACAATACACAGCGTCTAGACCACGTGACTTGACGGACCGCGAAAAGTTGAGCAAGTTGAAATTTTCTTGGAGAAACGGGAATTTGGACGGATTTTTCATGTTTTCTTCACCTTTCCCGTCCATTTAGCTCCCCTAAACCACTCCGGAGCCTTTATTTATTATCAATAGGTAATGAACTTAGAAAATAAGCTGAAAATGTCGATGGAAATCAGCGAAGAACGAAGCAAGAAGATCCTTGAAGGCTTCAAGTTGTATCCTTTGGATGAGCTGACATTCTTCAAGTACACACGAAAAATAACGTTATATTTTGAAAACTAACCTCTATTTGCCCTCAATATGTATTGGTATAGGTTAGTGAATGTTAAATGTTATCGTTTAGTGTGTTAAATGGGATGTGGCAGGGCTAGGAGTGACTGTGAAGTGAGTTACTTTGTCGCGATATGTCGAGTTCAGCCTGTTGTTTACTTTGGATGCGGTGGAAACAAACTCTCCAATGTTTTTATTTGATCGAAAAAATTTAATTTAGATGAATTTTAAGATTAATACTATTGCTCAAAAATTCCAGTGAACTAGCTGCTTACATTCAAAGCACCCAGATAACATCCTCAGACGTTCTGAGTAAATGAATTATAATTTTTCATGGTTGTCATACAGTGATTTCAAGTGCTTGTCGTATGAATTTTGTACAAGATTTACATGTGAAAATCTTACTATAAAAATCTTTTTAAATAATATAATCTTGTAAACGATCTATATTTTATATTTAGCTTCGGATTTAGTTTATTAGTCAAGTGTATACTGTCTAACCTTCCATTGAATATAAAATAGGCGTCTATATATTGCCATGGTTATTAGGAATGTCGATCGCTTTACCTCGGTGAAATTATAAATTTTTTTATAATTCACCATAGATCTTTTGGTTTTGAATTATTATTTTTGTTTTCTCAGAAAATTGTGTACTTTGACACCTTAATTTTTTGGATTCTATCTTTGAGATTACTTTTTTTGAGATCATCATCACTGTTCATTTTATTTAAAATTTTCGATACATAATATATTTCATTTCTAATGCATTATTTAATGAATTAAACAATTTCTTGCATGCTTCAGTCAACTTTACAATAAGCGGTGAAATTGCAGGACAAGTTCAAAGAGGGGCATTTGCTTATTGTTTATAGTGCTTGCTCTGTTTAGAATTTGTCAGTGTTTATTCCAAGCTGGTTATGCAATGTTTTTGTGGCCAATAGCCATTATATTTTCAGTGATAAGGAGGAATTAACCACAAAGAGTATCTAACATACAATTCTCGGAGTTTGAGATCAAGTTTAAATTTAGGAAAACTGGAGCTCCCATAAAGAGCACCCCTCTCTCCATCAGTGCTCTGTTTTATGAGTATTCAAAATTATCATCGCAAGAATATGGCTTTCGTGACATTAAGGTTTGATGCTATCTTACCTATTAGAATTGGCAAAGTGCAATGAATGTGGTATGGATTCTGCGACATCCTGTAGAAGACTTATAGTTTACTTTTAGAAGACTTGTAGTTTATTTTCTTTAACTTGCACAACAGAAATTGGATGAACTTGAGAGATGCTGACAATGGAAAAATACTATGGCAAGGGAGTGAGGACTTGTAAGTATACAGTAACTCTATAAAAGTGGAATTGAGGTTTCATAGAGAGATATAAACTGTGTAATGCTGCGAAGAACCCTCAAATTAATGCCGAGAACCTTCAAAATCTACTTACATAATGTCAATGACATAGCTGCCTATTGACAAAGAGGCATTAAGATACAAAAGATAATCAAGCAATCCCCCCGGAAGACTCCCCTAGATCACTCACTTGCATTGCTTGCTTGCATTACTATTGCCTATTCTAAAACACAATAGATGGCTAGGAAGTCCAGGAATCAAACCTGAGACCACAGAGGTGTGAAACAAGACTTAGTGGCACCTTAATATAACCTTTAATATAACCTTGAAAGCTGAACTACAGCCTACAGCT
>OCZR010291056.1:0-14222 GCA_900234385.1 Anemonia viridis | reverse complement strand
TTTTTATAGAAATCACGGCAGTGACACTGACACGGCACGGCGCGGTACGTTTCACAGTCATACGAAAACTGCTCTATCAACTTAGACTTTCCGTTGCCAGTTGGAAGACTAACGAATGTGTCATTGCGAATACCGAGCATCTAACTTAAAATCAGATAACTTCTTTATACTTGAATTTTCGATTTAGTTCGTTCAGACAGTAGCTCACAGAATTATTTAGTTCTTGAAGACTATAAGACGTGCATCCGCCATCTTGAAATGAGAACAAGCCCGCGATCACAATCAGCGGAAGGTGACATTTATTGTCATGGGCTAAATAACGTAAATAAAAATTTTTTTTACATCCAGAAATGTGAATGTAATTTCGCGGGTGCCGGCAGAGGTTCCTTTTTCCTCTTTACCTAGCGGGATAGTAAAGGGGTTTCTTTCGTTTTTCTATGCTAATCTCTCTTACATTTTCCAAATTTAGCCCCCCTTTTTTCCAATACGTTTCTCTTATATAGCCCGCTCCCAAGACACTTTTTAGGATGATCCGTGTTCCTGTATTTTTAGTTTGTTTAAATTGTCTAAAAATAAATCGAAACAGTAATACCAATAATGCTTCTACTTACTTCAAGGTTTCCCAACTCTCCTTGCCAATCACATTTTGAATTAGCCTTAGGACACTTGATGATCAGGGATAAGATGTAACGTTCTACTGCTTTATCTTCAAATAGTTTTTCCTTTCAAAAAATATATAGACATATATCAATGAGTTGTTTCAAAACCTAGAATCAAGGATGTTACTATTTTGCCATTTGCCATTCTGGAATCATAGGTCTGATTCCTGATCTCGGTATCACATCCATCTGATCTAAGAAAAAAATATTAGCCGATGCAAAACTAAGGTGTCACTCTAATAGTCTGGCTACTCGATTTTCCCGTTCAATAATAAATATCATAGCATGGAATAGTATGCATGCGCAAAATTCCCAAAACCTTAAAATCTAGATTGATCTCAGATATAAACTTTTAGAAATCCATTTAATTTTCACAGGCTTCATGATATCGGTCAATTTCGCATTGACATCATTTGCTTACATTATTTCAGATCAGCTGGCCATGGATATAAGTACATTTTCTTGGTTATTTTCTTCGATTCCAGAGGTTTATCTGTTTCCCCCCAGTTTTTGATTTTTGCAGGTTGAGGCACAATCTTGAAGAAACTTGTCGTTACATTGCACTTTCCATAGAATGTGAATGCCTTTGACACTTGTCCGTTTTTTGCTTCAGCCTCCCTTTCCTTTCCCCTGAACAATGTTTTGAGCAATGCACCTTTTGAGTGCCCCTGAACAATGTTGTTCTGATGCCTCGTTGTTCTTGTAGATCCCTTAAAATGCAGCATTGGATAGAAGGAGGGGGATTTTGGAAGTTGAGGATTTGTACTTTCGTAACAAATTTTGTGCAAGATTGTAAATGCGAATAATGACTTTTAAGTAATAATGACTTTTAAAAAATAGCCAAGAGCTGCTTCAGAGTTGGACAAAACATTTTTAAAAACTTGAACATTTTAAGGTTGGTAGATTACCCACTCATAACGTCTATACCTTTTCCATAGAGAGTGGTTGTCTGTCCATAGGACACTCGGCTCGGCCTCTTTTCCTAATTGTTCAAAGGTAATGAAAAACTTTAATTAAAATCAAATTTGGAATTGATTCCTCATGACATTTGTTCACAACCCTTATATTCGTGTTTTTAATTGCTTGCATTCCGCCCATGCCATTGAGCTTTCAAATATTTTTGCTCCATCATGAAAGGAAATCAGTATTTATACAGCAAAAGCTAAGAAGTGGTGGTGATTGTGGGTGGCAGTGATGTTAGTATTGGTAATGATTGTTGTTGTTGTTTTTGGTAGTGGTCTTAGTGGTGCTGGTGGTAATAGCAGTGATGGTGGTGGTGATGGAGATGGTTGGTGTTGGTGCTAGTGATTGATGGTGGGTGGAAATGGTAGTATTAGAAGTAGTGGGTGGTCGTGGTAGTGTTAATGTTTGGTGGTGAAAGTGGTGCTGGAGTTTGGTAGTGATGAGTTGTGGGTAGATAGTAGCTTAATGGGTATTGCTTGGTGGCATTGGTTGGTGGGTGTTGCTTGGTGGATGTCATCACATTGCATGGGATCGGATGTCCAATTGCCCAACTTTACTATGGCGTCACATCAAAGCAATCTATTGTTTAAACGCTAAGGATCATGGTCGCCAGAGGGGGCAACATAAGAGCAAAACGAATGAAATCACAATAAAATTAGGTCAATAAGACGGGGAAAGGTGAAAACAGGTCATCAATGAATAATGAGCGTGCTTCATCAGGAGAGTCTACTAGCTCCTCGCAGAGTGTGTTGACGGTCTCGCCGGGCTCCCAGGAGCCTGTAGAGCTGTCTTCGCAGATTGGTGAAGCCATCCAGCGAGCAGTCGACCGTTCAATGGCCATCAGAGCTTCGAGTTAGGCGAATAATAATATTGGGTTGCCGCCAACTTCCCTTGCCCAAAGGACCAGCCAATTATTGCAGACATCTTTATATCTGCAATTTTAATTATTTTTCTTGATGTTGAAAAGTGAACCATGATTCCTGATATTCTTGCTAAAAGTCTACGTTTGATGTTGAAACACTGCAGAGGAACAATTTACCGACAAAATTTTACTTAGTATTTAGTTTATTTTATCACTATTTTCTCCTCCATATTGTCATATTTCATGTCTACTGTCTACCCAAAATCATTACTCATTACGTGCGACAAATAAGTACCCAAACACCTCACTTCATTATGTCATCACATTGCATAGGATCGGATGTCCAATTGCCTTATTTCACTATGACGTCACATCAAAACAATCTATTGTTTTAACGCTAAGGATCATGGTCTTCTGCTAGCAGCAGCGCAGTTCAGCTATACCTTTTCTGCGGTTCATGTCTCCGGTGTACAGAATCCAATTGCTGATGCACTTTCCCGCTGCCGTTGGCAGGAGTTTCGGCAGTTAGCCCCGTGGGCCAGGCCCATGCCAACTCATGATCAGATCCAGGGTTGCCTGCTGGAGTAACTCACATCTCAGTTCTAGAAGGCCGTTGCCGAGAACTCATGAGTGAGGGATTAGCCCATGGCACTCGACGATCCTACGCAAGCGCCCAAAACAGATTTACAGCCTTTTGCTTGCAGTTTTGAAGATCCCACGCGGATGGTGCTGTCTGTCCAGCAGATGAATAGACTTTGTGCCTGTTCGCGTCATTATTGTCTCAGACCTTGAACCATGTGTCGATTAAAGCCTACCTTTCGGCATTCTGGACCCCTTACTTGACCGTCCAAGACTACAGAGAATGATAAGAGGCATTAAACGCGTCCAGGGGGCCAAAGCCATGGTTCGTTTACCCATCCCTGATGATATTATGTGGGCGATTCATGGACATTTGGACATGTCTCAGGTGGATCATTTAATGTTTTGGGCAGCCTGTTGCCTAGCTTACTTTGGCTTCAGGCGTTCTGCGGAGTTTACTGTAACTAAACCAAGTATTTATTCTTCAGCTATTTACTTGAGCGTGCAAGATATAGCTGTAGACTCTATAAACGCACCGCCGTGTCTTAGTGTGCATATTAAGGCTTCTAAGACTGACCCATTCCAAAAGGGTTGTCGAGTTTACGTGGGTAGGGCCACCCCTCTTTTGTGCGCATTCCATTCTTTGTTAGCGTATCTGAAGATCAGAGGAGATTCCCCAGGGTCACTATTTTTTTGCCATCTGGTGAACGGTTGACACGCCCTCTTCTTACCAACTGGCTTAGAAAACTCTTGTTGTTGTCGAATATTCCAGGGAACTATTCCAGCCATAGTTTTAGAATAGGCTCGTCTACGGTGGCTGCACAGAACGGAGTTCCCGATCACCGGATACAGTCGATGGGTCGTCGGTCCAGCAACGCCTATCAGCGATATATCACATCCCCAGTGGAGGTATTGCCTTTGGGTTCGGCACGTTTATCGAAAAAAAGTATTGTCTTTGTCGTCGGATAGTTCCTTTCTTATTCTACTGTGAGTTGCTAGGGTTGTCTGCTTGCATGGATTAGGTGCTTGTAGTAGTTGGGTGTCGTATGTGCCATGTTCCCCGGTCCACTGTTCCTCCCCAAGCACCTTGACCTATAGTTGGTGAGCTGTGGCCCTCTGTGATGTTGGGTAGTCGGTTCGATGCGCACAGCTCGCACCATGGTACCTAACCCAAAACTTATCTAGACGATGAGTTTTAAATGAGCATGAATGAAATTCAGGCAAGTTAAAACCGGGTCGTAGTGGCCAGCGGCTACCCACCCCAATGATATTCGGTGGGGTGGGGGATGGGGCGCGTTTTGCCAAGGACGAGTGACAGCTTTGCCAGCAGTCTTGGTAGCTTTGGGAGCTGTAAGCGTACAGCAAAAAGTTTTATCCCGTCCGCCCACTTCTCAATTGGTGGGAGCCAGGTGAATATTCTTCCACTGAGTGGTCAGTGTGACAGGTTCCAGTTGGTGACCTGTGGCCAGGTCGCCATGGTTACCTCCTTGGTGTAGGGTAGTCGTTTCGATGCGCACAGCTCGCACCATGGTACCTACCCTAAACTTATCCGTAGACGATGAGTTTTAATGTATGATTTGAGGTACAAAATGTTAAGGAATTATATATAATTTACATTTCAAGTAGAAAGCCATGTAATGTTCACTTGTTTACAACTATCGATCGGTGAATGACAGCTAAACAACGAATCATAAACCTGTTTGCAAACTTGGCGAAAGTTGAGAGTTTACAACTCGCTAGTGAAATATGTTTCTTTTCCCTCTTTTCATTTGCTAATAGCCGAAAAACATAATTTCAAAAGAACCTTTTCTTTTAAGACAAGTTTGTGGGCAACAGCAAAAGACATAAAATTTCTTTCAATGAGACAAATATGTCTTTCAAGTTCAATTTTTTGATGAACAACTTGCCGTCAACGCGTCGCCATTGATCAGACCATGTGCTTTGGATATCACTACCTCCTGTAGCTTGAGGAATTCCACTGCTATGTTCTCTGAATGGCGAATAATGGGAAGATTTCATTTTGTCAAGACTGGATTGACAGTTTAGGATCAATTAACTCGTGATAAATAGCTGAATTCGTCTTTCTTCAAGTACTCGACATTTCGCCGGTAAGATTTGATCTTTACTAAGTTCTCCTGCTCGCTTTGTTTTTAGCTCAACTGAAAAAAATTGCTTC
Source organism: Anemonia viridis (assembly GCA_900234385.1). Lineage (NCBI taxonomy): Eukaryota > Metazoa > Cnidaria > Anthozoa > Actiniaria > Actiniidae > Anemonia > Anemonia viridis. The sequence continues at coordinate 8,983 of OCZR010291056.1, read as the reverse complement.
AGTTATGGTTAGCTTTTTTCTCTATATTGTAGATTTGGTTTTGATCGAATGTATTTTATTGAGAAAGCCACGTAAAACAACAGGTTAAATAAAACGCAAACATCAAAAACCCAACCTCAAATTATTTGGCGAGAACTATGAAAAAAACTTTTTTACTAAAAAAGTACAATTTATTACGCCACGAGCTTTTGTAGAAATCAAAATTCGAGGTCTTTTTATTGTTTGCCACAATTTTCTGGATTTGTTTTGCATTTTACTCTATAAGACACTGATTTTTTTGAAATTTCTCGGTGGAAATTTGCTGCTTTTGGCCGTACAATTAACGCTATAATTGTACTCCTCTTGACCAATCAAAGTCGAGTAATTTTGTTGAGTGTGCTATAAATTTAAGAAATAGAGAAAACTTGATTAAACTTTACCGAGGCAACTGACTCGCTTGCCTCATCGTAGCTACGGCGTTGGCTGCTTGGTGGGTGGGTTTTCTTTTTCTTTTTGTTTTGTAATTTTTCCAGTGTTCTTTATTTAATTTGGAATATATATTGTTTTTATAAAACACGTTACCCGCCTAGACTAGCTATATGCTATTTGCGGGTCAGTGTATAATTGTAATCATATCGTATTGTTGTAATAATAAATTGAAGTTAAGAAATTTGAAATGAGGATTTTGTTAAATCGCTCTGTAAAATCTAGATTTTTATTTGATAGTTACTTTATCAATACGAATAATTTTAAAGTAACGAAAAAATAGCCTGCGTGGCCAGGCTCTTCGCTCGCTTTTTTGGGGGAAAATGATAACTGTCCAGCCAGAGAGAAACCGGAACACTTCCAACAACATTAACACCAAATGAAACAGAAAACTAGTAGCAAAAGTTTCTTGTTACGTAAGAACCTAAAGCGTTAAAGCAGCTTTTTTTCAGAACAGAATGACTTGCCACTGAGGAAAAGATGGATGTGATCTACTAGATGAATGTGAGAGCCTACAATTTTAAACCTACGGCATTTAACTTGGTTATTTGTTCAAGGAGAAACAACGAGAACCATAATGCGGCCATTTTCTTCTGAATCTTTTAGCCTTGAAAAGGCTTCAAATATCCTTCTCTTTCCAAAACCAGTTAAGCCAACAGGTCTTTTCTTACTAATAGTGCTCTTACAGCTTCTTCTTATTCCCTTTTTAGATGATTTAATATATCATTCACTCGATTGCAGTCGGGCAGCCATCTTAGATTCAACATTGCCTTTTTGGTACATACTATACAGGGACAGTGTTTGGGCTAACGTCATCATTGGCAGGAACCCAAAACGGATTAAAACGTAAAAACTAGTCGTTGCAAATGGCATGTAAAGTGCTGCGAGCAGTTATGGTCTTTGTGTCTGGGATGGTTTGTCTCTTACAGTCAAACTACCTGAAGCGTGAACACATAGAGCTCATTAATGACTCATTATTGGATTCTTGATTTCATTATTCGATTTGAAGATTCATTATTGAAAACGAAGAGTTCGATATTCAAACGAATTGTCGTCACGTAAACACCCAAAATATACGAATTTTCCAATTTCTCTTATAATTTATGAACTTGTTTCCTCAATGGAGACGATATCAAGGTTTTTAACCAGCGAGTTGCTTGGGGACCAAAATTGCGTGACGAATATTCGTTTGAAAATTGAACTCTTCGTTTTCAATAATGAATCTTCGAATCGAATAATGAAATCAAGAATCCACTGATAATGAAGTAATCAATGAGCTCTATGTGTTCACGCTTTAGGTAGTTTGACTCACTGTAAGAGCATCCAAGTACATACTGTCTTCTTCGACAAGGATCTGATCTACAGTGGCAGCAGTCCAGTGTTCGATCGGCAAACTTTAACCACACAACAGCGCTGAAAAACTCATAAACGAACATTGCCTTCCCCTCGAAATATCACTAAATTGTTCGTCACCTAGATGGATGCTCCCAGTAATAAATAGGTCTGCATTTAACATAATGAAAAGACGAAAATGATTAAACTTAGCGATACATTTACTTGCTTTGAAAAGTTGAAGCTCGGAGAACAAAGTCAGGCGAGACAGAACGTGGCTTAGAAGGCACGCATACATTGATTACAAATGCCGCTGACCTTATGCATCGTTGTCTCCGAAAATCATCCAAAGCCATCCATATATAGGCCCCAAGCATGATGACGTTTTATCTCCACACTTCAAGAATTCCTTTCGGTAGCCTTTCTTGTTTTGCTAATTTTCACCATTGTCTTGGTATTCTCAAGAGAGTTTTTACATTTGAATATTAAAAGAGATTTTGAAAAGGATTGTGGTAGTTTAGGTATAAAACGTAATGAGGTTAGGGGTCTATTGACAAAGCGACACAAATCGAGATTTTTCTTGGCATATGTAACACAGGGAACCCAAGTCGCAATTAGTGTCGCTGCTCACTTGATAGCTCGCAGCAATAAAATAGTAATGCCCATAGATAGGGCATAGATATTGCAGTGAAAGTAACCAAATATTAGACGCTGATATTAATTACAAAGAATAATTAAAGAATAATATAGTAAATTAAAAAATGATATCTACCTCTTGTTTGCTTCTAGCAAACAATCGTGACAGAATCGATGTCCACATTTGGTCTGTACAGGCTTTCGCATCGGCATCTCACAGATACTACAAATATACTCCTCAGAAATCTCAGAGACAAATTCATGATCGTATCCTCCTTTAGCCATATTCGACAATTGTTTCTTTACCAACTGTACACCTAAAAAATTATACTTTTTTTCGACGAAACGTAAAAATCTGTCGTAGCTCGTTTGGTAAAGCAAAACCGGAAAAGTCTGGAATATTGACTGTACGTAACCCAAGCGAACCGAAGCGTTGAGTCAGTAGGCTATGACGTAATCTCTTTTGTTTGGTTAGGTATTATCACAAGTAGCCCAAGCTACGTTTCTGTGATGTTATATTATTAGAGAGTATTTTTTATAATAATAATAATGATAATAATTTTATTAAAGTCTCAAAAATTATAGCTTGGCACACATGCCTTGCTAATCGGGGAGACCAAGCTAAATATACTATGTCAGAAGTACATGTACTTCTGACTATGTACAATAAGATTGGCAAGAAAATATATTAAAATAGTATCTACTGTTTATGTCTACTGAGGAGGCGAATGCACCCTCGCTTCCTATCCTTGAGAGGGATAGGGGTAAACTTGCCACAAGTCGGCCTCATGCTTTGTTAATGATAATCAATAAACATTTTATTGTATTTCAAAGAGACAGTTATCGATTTCAGGACGTTTAAAAAAAGATGCACAACCTTCAAATTTATACTTTTTAAAAACATTTTAAAAGACTAGGATGAAATTCATTTGTAACATGCTTCAAAATCATTTTCAATTCTTCTTTTCCGACCAGAATCATTAAATAAAAATGTTGCGGGATTCCTGTGGAGCAAGCCGGAAATAAATCCGGTAGCGCTCCACAGGTATCCCTCAAAATCAGGCCGGTTTCTTTTTATTGCTTTTGGAGGTAAAACTAGTTCCAGCTTTCCCCAGCTCATCACCTTGCATCAAGGGCACGAGTGCACGCTCCGTAGAGCGTCTAGTTTGCATGTAAAAATGAGCTTACGCGAAATCGTTCTATTGATAGCCGATAGTCTAGTTATCGATAGCCTGATCGCCGCTGATAGCCTGACTATCCGTCTGCTAATTCAACCTGCCATTCTAACATAAGAGTTTAGCTCATTAATTCAAAAACGCAACTTTTTATATTGGATAAACACCGGCTGAACACCCTCCCCAAACCTTTCTGGGCCCCGATTTCGGTCACAACCTTTACTTGGGCGTTCGGTCGGTGTTCCCGTGATTTTTGGTTGTAGACCTCCCCTCCGTCCCTTCCGCTAAAAATGGGGCCGGTCCCAAAAGAACAATAGGTCCTCTGTTGGTCAACTGTCATTTCCCTACTACTCCTAAGCATTCTATAGCTGGGGACAAGGTGAAAAGCTTACACAGGTAGTATTTGCGTTTGACGTTACCCTCTTCTCCAAAACCTGTTTCGCTTCGGAAGTTTCTCCATGACTTCTCAATCAACCAGCTTTTAGACCCCTCGACAAGATGTCCATAACTCTTTGCCCTCTTGATTGTACCAATTAGATAAAGAAACGATTCTTCCCGCTCCCGCAGAATCATCAGGTATAGAAGTACTTAAAATTTGAATTAAATTGTGAATGTATTTACTGGGTACTATGGAATGGTTGGGTCACCTTGTGCAGTACCCTCTTGAGATCTCTCCACCACCACATATAAACAATCTGGAGGGGCTTCTATAAGTATTAATCGCGTACAAGGATATTTCATTATGCGCATGGCATCATTTCGGACGGCTGCAGTTCTTACACACGAAGATCATCATTATCATTATCATTATCATTATCATTATCATTATCATTATCATTATCATTATCATTGTCATTGTCATTGTCATTATCATTATCATTATCATTATCATTATCATTATCATTATCATTATCGTCATCGTCATCGTCATCGTCATCGTCATCGTCATCGTCATCGTCATCGTCATCGTCATCGTCATCGTCATCGTCATCATTATCATTATCATTATCATTATCATTATCATTATCATTATCATTATCATTATCATTATCATTATCACTGATTATCATTATTATTACTATCATTATTATAATTATTATTATATTAACCCTTATTTGAGGTGTAAATTCATGTATCTTCTATCTCATGCATAACCATTACTGCAATTTTCATAAACATGCGAACTCTGCAGTTGCGAGTTGCTCCTTGGAATTTGGTTTTACACTGCCGCCAGTCAAAAATATAAAAGGTACCGACTGATAATCATTGGTTGACGGAAGCGAAAAACCAAATTTCAGCGTGCAGCTCGCAGTCACGGAGTTCGCATGTTTGTGAAAATAGCAGTAAACAAAACAGATGATCCTCTAGTAGCCGCTGAATTGCTGAATCGGTCTATTGATCTAAATTTCCAGCAGTAAGGCGGCCAATTCCTTTTTATACTTTTTCACAAAGAAAAATATAGCGCACAGTAGAATGAACAATACTAATCTTTTAGCATCATGTTCTTCCATTAATTTTTTCACTCTGTCTTTCACGTAACGTTGAAACACACGAGTATTAATCTTCGTTTTCCTGTCTACATTTTCAAAGTCACTTCTTGACATCTGATACCTGGTCCTTCTTGTTTGTTCGTCCAAGTCTCGCTTCAACTGGCATTGCGTTTCCTTCATTTTCTTATGAAAGTCATGTCTCAGTTCGTCGATTGATGTTTCCATGCGTAAACGAGATCTTTCAATCTTTTCAGCCAGATCTTTGTTGATGGTCGCCGCATTTACGGAAGTTTTGGACGTTTTTGTTTCTTCGTCAGTTTGATGCTTGATTTGCTTTCTTAAATATTTTATTTCTTTGGAGAATTCCCCTTTTTGACTGTTTAAAATTTGAAGATTTTTGTCCAGCCTGACCCATTTCTGTCTTATGGTAGTGTTTAGATTTGTAAGTTCTTTACTTATTGCTTCTCTTTCCTCTTTTTCCTTTATAATGCTTGTCTTTAGGTTCTGATATTGCTGTTCTACTTCAATTTGACTTTGTTTGAGTTGATGATTTTCATTTTCCAGTAACATCAGTCTTTCACTGGTGATACTAAAATGATATCCAATGTTGTCTGCTATGTGTTTATCCATGTCTTTTCTTGCTGTCTAAAAATACACATATATAAACATGTGTTACTGATGAAAGACTATAAAGTCAGTTTTGTAACTTGCTTTCTGTGTGCCAATTCAAAGGATCTTATTTCATTGCCATTTACATCATTATACACCGATTTCGAATATCGTGGACAAACGTGGACTGCATGCAGATCGAGGAGGCGAAAACGAGGCAAGTTAGTCGTCAATGGTCTGTGAGAAGATTCAGCTGCCTTTTTCTTTAGGAGCGTGAAAACAATTCTTAATGAATGTAACTGAAACACCAGTAGCAAAGATGAAATTTACATAGAGAATAATAATATTACTTAAAAAAAATGTATCACAGACCACGGACGGACGAATAAGTAGCATCGTTTTCGCCCCCGCAAGCTGTTCATTTATGTCCGCCATGTTCAGAATCGGTGTATTGGAGGATTATTTTAATGTTTTTCCGTAGATATATCGATAATATCAAAGAATATCGACCCGGGACGAGAAGTGCAGAGGCAGTGAAGAAATCCATAGTGAACTCGAGGTAGCTTGGGCTTGGACTAAATCTGATCAACCTACCTTAAAGTTACACCCAAAACGCTGATAGACACATGGTAGAAGGGTCAAAGACCGTTCGTCAGTCTGATGATTTGTAATCTAGATAAAAAAATCAGTTAGGGACCGTTCATTATTTATCGCGTGGGGGGAGGATTTTTTTTAGGGGGGGGGGCACTTGATTTTTAGGAGCACGAAAGGGGGATCAGTCGCAAATGAAGGCCTTAAAAGGGGGATCACTCGAATTAACTTTAATGTAAAATATTTGTTGCAAATGTCCAAAAACGCTGGAATTTGCAATCCCGAGGGTCTCAAATTCAAAAATTCGGACCCCCTACTTATTTCTGCATCTTTGGCCAATTGACCAACTTAACTCATGTGTCAGTCCGTGTTAGCTCAAACGCGAGGACTGTTCCTTTAGACTGAATAGTAACGGCAGGGATGTATGTGAAAATGTTGATAAAATTTATTGATGCACAAGTCAAAGAGTGTCAAAGAGTAAGATTCTTGTGAGCACGTGTCATATCCATGTCACGGGCACGGTACGTACGGGTGGAATAAAGTACCCTGCGGACTGATAAACGACATTCCTTGAACTAACCAATCACATTGCGGAATACAACTGATGATCTATTTGTAATTTTCAGACTTTTTTTAAGCATTTACACCAAATCTTGCGCACTCCTTTTACCGTAATTTTTTCCCATTTTAGATCAAGAAAAAATAAGACTCTTTTTTGAATTACGGTCATACTCCAGTTTCGAATTCCCAGTGAATGACCGCTGAAACGCACAGCAGACGCACTTTTACAGGAATATAGCCTCACTTGCACGTAATACCTGGAAATTCAAAGTATTTGCATTGCTCAATCTGAACAGAATTTCTGCTTTCCCGTTGGCATTTATAAACATTTTAAAGACCCATTGCCCCTTACCGCGATGCACCGCGGTCATCAAGGAATTTCGTGGTCCACGTGACAATAAAGTATGAAAAACACTGTGGCTTCATGGGTGATTGAATTGTTTTCTCAGAACATTGGAGTTTCTATTTTCATCTGCTGTGAAATTTTTATTCGATTGCAGGATCGGAGATATCAAAATAAACAAATCGCGGTGCATCACGGTAAGTCGCAATGGGTCTTTAACGCGCAATCGAGGCTAACACTGTGCAAATGCATCTGAAGTCTGATGCTATTAGACTAGGTCAGCGGTCGGGGAAGAAAGATGGCGAACTTGGATCTCCCGCTTAAACTGGAAACTTTCTAGGCTTATAGCCAATTTTTCCTCTAATTATCGCTTTCGTATTTTTCTTTCATACTTTATGATCCTTCGAAAAAGGTTCAAATTATTGTCTTGGAAAACACAAAAAAATGTATTACCAAAAAAGGCTAATGGGAAGCCCGAGTTGACATTGATGAAGTGAAGAAGGCAGCATTTTCTTGAATATACACTTGTAAACACTAGACAGCTAACAAACCTTTTCTTTCTTTACTTTTTGACCATTTTTATGTTCCGTGCCTGTTGGGGTACACGTGTGATCCTATAAACCAAGAAGTGTTGAGTCATATCATTGAAGTCAAGAAAATAATAGCACTAATGATCGAACATTTCTCTATTCATAACTGTCTAATCCTCTTCTAACCATTTTTATTACCTTTAAGTCTCCTAGCTCCCCTATCCACCGGCATCCATCGCTAGGACACTTGATCGTTAAAGACAGTATCTGACGCTCTGTGGCTTTATCTTCAAATACGTCCTTACAAATAAAGACAGCAAAAAACTGAACGAATTTTATAGACTATAGTTATTTCTTTGGCATAGTTATTATTAAATAGAAGCAGGCGTAGCTCAGTTGGTTAGTGCGCGGCCTTCGGAGCTAGAAGTCCACTTTTCGATTCTTATTAACTCAACGTCTGTTTCGACTTCTTTCTAATCCGCGTAGCTTTCAGCTTTGAATACTTTTAAAACACGCGGCACTGATGGAGAGAGGGGAAAAAGTTACGAACCGTCGGCTTCCATCGATCGGCAGTTGAATTTTCTGAAATAACTACAGATGTTAAATATAGGAACTTTACTTTACTTTTACCTGTTTACGTAGCTCTTGTCTGTCTTCTGGACACTGATGCGGATTCTTTCTACCTCAGAACAAATAACTATTTCAGTGAGTGCAAGTTCAATAGTGGTGGAGTCCTAAGTGAGGGGTTGAAGATAATGGACCGGCATGATCACATGCGCATGCACGGCCAAAAATACAATTGATTTGAGTAGTCCCCTTCACAGTTCCCAGCGCCATCTTGAAAGGTAGCCGTTCCTTTGCATCGAAGCGAGACGAAGGGTAAGCTTGCAATCATAGAGAATTTTTTAACACCTTGGACAATTATTCACGTCTCTATCATTGTAAGCTCAGCCTTCATCTCGCTTCGATGCAAAGGCACGGCTACCTTTCAAGATGGTGCAGGGAACTGTGAAGGGGACTATTTGGGTCAAAACGTATAATAGCAACTGACGCGTTAACCGTTTTGGTCTCTTTGCAACTAAGGTTTTTGGAAAATATATACATTTATGGAAGAATGAATATTTCTTGATATTGCTTAGTAAAACGATTTTTTTATAAATGTGAGAACCAAACCATTCTCGCCATGAGTCATGTTAGGTGTTACATGTAAGGCGTTTGTTATGCGTCTTAAGGGCTCCGTGTGGCTTCACT
>OCZR010290887.1:1860-20134 GCA_900234385.1 Anemonia viridis | reverse complement strand
TAAAAAAACTTTTTTCGATTTTTCAAGATCAATAAATAATTTACATTTGACCAGGTTCTAAGATGAATTAAATTTTCTTAGTGTTTCCTTTATAATTCGGAAAATTTTAATTTTAAAAGCTTAAAAGCTCTTAGTACAACATTTATTTTGTGTCAAATCACAAATCTCGTGGAGTACCCCACGGATCTATCTTTGGTCCTTTAGAATTTCGTATTCTAATCGTCTGTTAAAACCAATACCAATATCTCTTTTCATTTTAAGGTCGGAAACGGTGGTAGGTGGAAATTTGAAAATATATAACTTGTATTGTGGAGTTCCTCACGGGTTTATCCTTGGTCCTTCAGTGGTCTTTGTCTCCTATTAATGAAGACTCTTTACTGTAGACTATGCCTAACTACTCGATATTCTCATCGATTCCTTTTGCTCTTGGGGGAATGACAGTAAGTGGAAATTCTGAGGATCTATGACTTTTATTAAGGAGTCCCTCACGGATCTATACTTGGTCCCTTGTTATATTGCTTGTGAATGATCTGCGAGAACCTCACTCTTGCTTCCAGTAATACCGCTTTACTATATTATCCTGATAACCAAGGAAGTCGCTGAATATAAAACAAGTTACTTATGAAGATATAAATAATAACGGAAGGGCGGTTTGACTCGCAAAGAGAACAAGTCAGCATCATCAAAGCCGACAAGTTTTGTCAAAACAATCAAATCTCTTAAACACAAGAGAATATCCATTGTATATCTACCAGTTGAAAGACTGTTGCTATAGTAACTGGAGATGCCCCATAAACCTTTACAGACATTAAGGGAAATATGGATTAATGGATTATAAAAATAACTTTAAAGTGCTTTTATTTGTAATCCTCATCTTATTTAGAAATTCCTGTCCTACGATAGAACTCAAACCAGGAAGAAAAAAAACAACCTTTCCTTTACTTTGCCTTGCAGAAATTTTAATCCTAGTTTTACAAAAGCAGACGCAATAAATAATAATACCTAATATGTTTTTCATCATATTTCTTTTTTTTATGTCTTGGTTCGGCTTTCAAACAGAAATTGGAAAAAGTACGTAAATACGGAAAAATTAAAAAGGATAAGAAAAACAATACCAGAGGAGAAATAAGATAGAAAAATCCGAAAACAATTAAATAAAAAAAAATTATTACTCCAACCTTTAATATCCTTTGATATCACTAAATATAGAAACATAAACAATATATTGATGTCCTAAAATAGTACCGAACCGCGCCGCCTAATATAGCCGGAACTATGCTTCTAATTCAATGATAGCATTTTTTTGGGGAATATTACAACTTTATTCGCCATTAACAATTTTTTGAACCGGCGATGAAGAAACTTAATCTCCCTTACGTATATTTCTAAGATCTTCAGGTTATTAAATAAATAAATTACGTACCTAAAAAATTTGAATGAATTTTCAATATTCTGTTCGTTTGATATTTCGTCTACTTTTGACGTTTAATAAAAAAAACGCCACTAACATCCCACGTAAAAGTCAACCACGAGATTAAATGCTGATATTATAGCTAAAAATGTCCGAGTATATTGGTGAGGCGACCAAAACAGTAATCATTAATTAATATCGAGAATTCGTGTGCCCTTATTGCCTCAGACATGACACCGGAGGTAAAATAATGCCCATCACTTCAGCTGACAGCGACAGATATCAGCAGAAAAAGTTTATTAACTTTTATTTAAGGCCTTGGATCAGAGGGGGCGGGATATTAAGATCAATTTTCGAGGAATAATGTAAGTGGTAGGCGTAATCAGTATGGGTAAATTCCACAGGAAATAGAAGAGTGGCAAGACATTAAGGGGTAAAGATTAAAATCCGTTTCAGAGGCACGAGAAAAGCAGTCTTGATGAGGGTATATTACATGGGAAAAAGAAAGAGTGTCAAAAAGAATAATGCCGAGGCGTATACCCTAGTGCAGGAAAATCCACACTAACACCACACATAGTACTCCGCAAAAGGAGATGAACCAATCCAGAAACATTTCTATATCCTCGACATGCCTGCAGCTAACCGCTAGAGCTTTGCCATAGGTGCATAAAAGAAAAGATAACAAAATGTACAGAGTAACATAGATGCGCACTGGTCATTTCCAAGGAGCGTAAAGATCCTATATTTACATCGATATTGTGAAGAGTACTCAAAATGTTTACGACATGAGAACAATTCAATAAAGGAACTCGTAAGTGGTATTAAACAGGTGCGCAAGGCCCTAAATAGCAAGTACATGAAAAAGCTCAGATGCAGATGACTAAATGTGACATGACAGCAATTCAGAGAGAGTAGTTATTTGGTTGGTTAGTGCGCTGCCACCTAATCAAGTGATCCAACATCCTTCTTTTGTGATCTCTACTTTTCACTAATCACAGTCATCTTAGACAGGCTGGAATGTCCCTAAAACAACCGCCCCTGCCTGGACCAGTAGTTAATGGTAAAGGAGGTGTGAGACTTCAAAATATTCTACCCTTTTAAAATCGATGTATTTTAATTTATTTTAAAGACAGTTTGTTTTTCATTCAGATTCTGTTTGTAATTACTTAGCAGTCAGTGTGACAGTTTTCAATTACAAGCAAGGTCATAAATCAATATTGTAAACAAAGCCAAAAGCGAAAACCCTTGCCAAACGAGGAGACATCTCGAGAAACAAAGTCAACATCAATAACATGGAATAATACAAACGCGTTAAACAATAAGAGCAATCAATGCAAACATTACAACACGCAAAGCCCCCGCGGTTACTATTACTTCGGCTAGTTCACCAGGCTCACGGTATCACGATTTTAAATCACGAAACGTCGAGTCACGTAATCTGGGTCACGGAAATCGTTTCAAGTAAAGGTCAAGTTCACTGAATCACGGAAGGTGATCCACCACCTCCAGTGTATTAGAAAACTATTTTGAAATTACTATGATTGATCGAGTGGATAGTAGAGCGTGTTACGCGTCGTTCTTCTCCTAACACTTTTCTCTTGTTCTGTAAATCCCTGCGTGCTTTATTATTATTTTAAAACACACGCGCAAGTTTCCTACTTCTTCAATGTACACATTTTGTCATGCGATGTATGGCAACATGCACACGATTTAGACAATTTTGCACACCACTGTATCTTTGTCACATTAGGTCGTGGTTGATAATACAACCTGGGTGAGGTTTTGTGCGCGCCAAAACTAGGAGTGCGTACAAAACATACAATTCACATAAATGGCGGGTGTTGTGGGGAGTGCCCGTTTCTCCAACTTTCTAGCTTGGAATTAGCGGGTTACATAGAGTCCTTTTCAGGTGACGTCAAAGCAGTTCATTTCAGTTCAAGACAAAAGAATTCCAATATCCTGAGAATTAGAACCTATTGTTTTGTCCTACAGATTGAGTTGCATTCCGACGTGCTGCAAGGTTGTTCGTAGCAAAAGGTGCATCTTCTACGTTGGTGATCCCTACTTAAAATTGAAGATCCCCCCCATCCTCCGGCACATGGCCGGTTTTCAATATGACGAAAAACTACATGAAAATTGACCGATGCTAACTGCCACACCCTCATGAAAAGAAACGCGTTAAGCCCAAGGGTGCATGGAAGGGTAGGTAGGGGGGTTCAAATATCTTCCTTTGATAAACCATTGCAATCAAGATCCTATCTCAAAGCTACAAAATTACCGAGTTTATTTAGTACTTACGTCCAGAATTTTCTTGCTCTTAGATGCCGCCGGTTCTTCAGCTTCTTTCTTTTTCGTCTCTTTCGCCTTTTCTCTGTCCTCACTGCTCTTCACCACAGGGCCCCCAAACAAGTCATCCTTGCCTAAAGGCGAAGCACTAGGCTTTTCTTTCGTTTCTTTTTGTTTGGTTTCTTTAGGTTTAGTTTCTTTAGGTTTTTGTTTATTAGTGGTTGAAGAAGAAAACAAATCATCATCAATGGGTGTTTTTGTGGTAACTTTTTCCGTAGCTCCTGATCTAAACAGACTATCGTCATCCAGTGGAGAAGATATCTTCTTTTTGTCTTGTTTATTCTCCGTTTTTTCTGCCTTGCTTTTAGTTGATGCGAACAAATCTTCATCATCCAGAGGTGACCGTACTTTCTGTTTTGTGGTTGACACACCGCCAGAACCGAATAAATCGTCCTCTGCCTTATCAAACATGGACTTTTTAACCTTGCTTTCAACTACCGAGGGTTTTGCATCCACTACGGGTTTTGACTCTCCGGTAGGTTTTGATTCTCCGGTAGCCTCCGGTTTTTTCAATCCATCACCAAAACTATCAAAATCATCGTCTATTGTTTTATCTAATGGTTTCTTTTGAACTTCCTTGTCATTGGTCAGATTTTTAGATGGTTTGGACTTCTCAGTGTCGTTCCCCAGTGGCCCAAACAGGTCATCGTTGTCATTGAAAAGATTTGTTTTTCCTGTATCTGACGAAAAAAGCGAATCGGACGATTTAGGCTTAGAAACAGTTTCTTCTCTAGTAGATTTTGAACTTGCAAAGCCGAAGAATTCGTCACTCATGTCGGAATCTTTCGTCTCTTTTCGGTGCATACTTCCAACATCCGGGAGATCTGGTAATGCATCAACTTGGATTTTAGCCACAAAACTGTCATCCATGGACGTGATGGCTAGCGGGGGAACTGGGGATGATTCTCCCCCTATCGCTGACCCGAATAACGTTTCATCGCTGGCGCTTGCTGAAGCTGCAGCACGCCGAGCTTGACGTGTTGGGGGTCGACGTTTGACTTGTACCCTCGCACGCTCCTTGGGAACAGAACGAAAATAATATTTCAATTAACAAAATTCAAGAAAAATATCTTAACAGCTTGGTATGTAAGCAATCAAACATGTTTTCTTTGCCCAAACAATTTATCCTGAAGTATGTCGTGACGACTTCAAATCACTATTCGATAATGAAAGTCAAATGACAGCGAGATCAAATTAATGTAGTAAACAAAAGATGTTTGTTCGAAGTTTGTCTGGAAACAACTCATTAAGTGGCGTTGGCATTTTAATGTTGTGATTCTTGTTTGTTTAGTTTTCCAGTCGAGATTAAAAGATAAAAGATGCTTTGCTATTCTGTCTTTTCTAACATAGTGCATAATCCATCATAACGGTCATCAGACCTTTTGACAGTACAGGATGCAAAATGCTTACATGATGTAAAGATCATTTGTCAGGCATACAGCATCGACAATTTCAAAATCAAATAATCTAGATCACAGAATTTAGCGCCTTTCGAGTCTAAGCATATCAAATGACTCCATGACTATACCATAGACCTGTCCACGATAAACTCATTGGAGCTTGTGAAGCTCTGCAGCCTTACCTTCCCAACATTTTCTAACGTTTTAGCAACAGGGGGGTCCTCAAATGATGCTTTTTCGGAGACTTCTTTTCTTGGTGGAGGACCGCCTGGCCTCAACATTTCAGGGTTGAAGGCCAAAGATTTCTAAAACCAATGCAATGAGAATATATACACGTTAAATTGAAGATCTATTGATTATTACTGATACATTCAATGGTTTCTCTGATGCTCAACCACTCCCTTGACATTCAGTAATGACGCTGATCAAACTGGTTTGACTGGTCAAACCGGTTAATGCTGGCTACTTCCTTTAATTATTCGTCTTTGTATGAAAAGAGATTTGACAAAATTCTTTGAACCTGTTACCTGCAGTTTTTCGATACTTGATCCAGCCTTAGATGGCGATACAGGAAGAGTAGTCTTTGGCAGTGATAATGGAGGCTGAATAAATACAAAAATAAATAGAAATAGTAAATAAATAATATATAAATAGCAAATAAACTTAGAGATTGTAACCCTTGACAGTTGCAAATAAACCTGACGAGCTTGTGATCCTCTCTGTTTAACCCTGATCCCTAAATGAGAAGTGGTCATCTAATATTTGCAGATGTATTTAGAGGGAAGGCAAAACCTTCTAATCAGACCCTGAGTGTTTGGGTGGCAGCAGCGCGAACCAACAGACCCTTTCAGCTTAGGTGTAATGTTTTCCCAGTAAAGACTATTTTCCATTCTCTTTGTTTGAGTTGCGTCAATATTCATGCGTCTTCTCATACGCATTCGATAAACAAAGAAAGATACTGTAGGGAATGTCATGTGGTCTGGAATAGGAAGTGGCATCTATTGGTGCATTTAGTGCGTGTTCTCTAGCTGACTCACTAACACCATCCCTACATGATTTCATTTCAAACAAGCGCAGTTAAGAATACTTCTACAGGCCGTGCCTCTCTTTGCGGTAAGATTTATGGAAATAACACAGGGAACCCAAAACATGAAAGGGGTCTCAAAGGAAGAATACTGCGCAGGAATATCTTTGTGCTAACCTGCTTTGGTTTGGAGGAGAACAAATCTTCTTCACTGTCGTCAAACATTCCAAGTGGATCTAATCAGTAAAGAACATGTATTGTAACAATATATACATGAAGTGCACATCAAACTACCACGTGTATTAAAGGAGTCCGCCTTTTAAAACGAAGAAATAGCAAAAGAGAGACAAGTGCTGCAAAAACAAAAGCAACAACTCAACAGCAGCAAATGATGGTAACACCAGCAGCAACAACAGCAGCAGCAACAACAGCAGCAGCAACAACAACAGCAACAAAAGCAGCAGCAACAACAGCAGCAACAACAGCAGTAGCAACAACAGCAGCAACAACAGCAGCAGCAGCAACAACAGCAGCAACAACAGCAGCAACAACAGCAGCAACAACAGCAGCAGCAACAACAACAGCAGCAACAACAGCAGTAGCAACAACAGTAGCAACAGCAGTAGCAACAACAGTAGCAACAACAGCAGCAACAACAACAACAACAGCAACAACAACAGCAACAACAACAGCAACAACAACAACAACAGCAGCAACAGCAACAACAACAGCAGCAACAACAGTAGCAACAACAGCAGCAACAACAGTAGCAACAACATTAACAACAACAACAATAACAGCGGAAACAGCAGCAAGCAGCAAATACAGTAGAAATAACAGAAACAATGACAACAGCAACAACAAGCAACAGCATTAAAACTGCAGCAACAACAACACACTAAATCGGAAAAAAACACCTCACGTTTTTGGTGGTAATAGTTTCATTTTATCCATACCTTTCTGTTTTGGTGCAGCTGTATCATTACTTTTTTTCTCTGTGCCTGCAGATCCACCAAAAAGATCAACGCCACCAAACATAGAAACAGCACCAGGAGGCTTCTTAGGTTTGGACTTCTCAGTAACTGCAGGTTGTTTCTCTACCTGAGGTGGTTCTTCCATTGCTTGCTTTGCAGCACTGGAAGGTAGTGACTTGGACCCAGCGAACAGATCCTCATCATCATCACTAAATAAGCTCGGTCCTGGCTTCGCTTTCACTGGTGGTGGAGATGGACTGCTAGATAATGGTGGAGGCTGTGGTTTACTGCTGAAGAAGTCCTCATTGTCACTCTCATTGTCTATTAGTGGTGGTGCAGTCTTGGCTTTGGGTTCTGGTGCCTTTGCTGCTACAATTTAGAGATAATGACAGGTTATCACAATACAATAAATGAACAATTTCTGTGGCAGTTTCTATGGCTTAGTATGCTTTTTCATATGTTTGACATATTTCTTAATTCTCATTTAATGAAGACTAGAGCATGCTTGTGTCAGTACATGGCTCAAGACAACAGTGCATACAGTTTCATCAGAGGAAGCCCCACATAAGTAATCTTCTTGAATATTTTAGGGCCACACCATCTGTGAGAAACCTTGTCTAAAATCTGTTTTTGAGTGAACTTCTTTTGATCGTTGGTTTGACTCCAAGGCAATAGCTGTCATTACAGTTGAGCATGCATGCCCAAAACCTTTTGTTTTGAGGATCATTCAAGTGAGATGCTTGCTGTCTCATTTGCATGCAACTGTAATAACAGCTATTTGAGCACAGGGTCCTATTACTGTACCTTTCTTGGTGTCCCGTTTGGGTTCACTCTCCTTCCCACTTTCTTCATCTTCAGTAAATGATGGCTTCTTCCCAGCAAAGAGATCCACTCCACCAAACAAAGAGACCCCACCAACTGGTTTCCATGCTTTCTTGTTCTGTTCTTCTGCTGCTTCTTCCTTCTTTTCTTCAATTTTTGGTTTTTCAGTTGGTGTGCCACCACCACCAAAAAGATCATCTTCTTCATCACTAAACAAACTCGGTTTCTGCTTGGATGGTTTGCTGGTTGGTGCCTGTTCTTTTTTCTTTTCTTCTGGTTTTGGTTTTGGTTTTTCTGCAGGTTGGCTGCTGAAGAGGTCATCCTCACCATCACTGAATAGACTAGGTTTTTGGTTGGAAGATGGTGTCTTTTTTGCTGGTTCTTTGGTCTGCTGATTGTACAAGGCAAAGCTAACTTAGTATGATGAAAGTGTGTAAAACTCTCAGCTCACCTCAAGTTCAACATTTGACCAACAGACATTAATCAAAATGTTTCAATCATTTCTGCATACACATTGTACCGAGAGCTGGAACAGCAACAATTATTTTCTGGAAAATCTAGCACCTCTAGAGGCAACACATCATTAGCTCCTCAAATAATATTACAAAATGATCAAGCAAAATAAATTTTTTAGAGCCAAAATTTGGTATATCAAAACTGCTTGCTGATAGCTTATCCTAACCTTTGGAGGAGATGCAGCTTCAAATATATCATCACCAGTACCACCAAACATGCCACCATCTTCTTCTTCATCTGAAAACAGTGCTGGCATCTTGTTGCTCTTGGGTTTGGTCTGTGATAAAACATACATGCAATTCAGAAATTTTGAAACTAATCACCATACTATGTTAATAACCTTTAAGACACCTAAAGCAGATTTTGGTAAGCATTATATCCCCTAAGCATTATATCCCCTACAGTACCCATCTCCCACTTCCGGGGTCTTGAATTTGATTCCTGGACTTTGCATCACTTGTGACTAGTTTTGTTGGGTCTGTACTATGATTTGAGGGTTTATCTCTGGGTTTCTTAGTTTTCTACAGCCACAAAAGGTAACTCACCAAATTCCCTTTATGATTCCCCTTATGATTAGCCAAGAGGTTGTTTAGAGTTCAATCTGTGAGTTAGCCATGCCCTGACTTAGATCAGCCCAGGGGTTGTTTCAGGATTCAATCTGTGAGTTACACATGCCCTGACTTAGGTCAGCCCAAGGGTTTTTTCAGGGTTCTATCTGTGAGTTACACATGCCCTGACTTACGTCAGCCCAGAGGTTGTTTCAGGGTTCTATCTGTGAGTTAGCCATGTCCTGACTTAGATCAGCCCAGAGGTTGTTTCAGGGTTCTATCTGTGAGTTAGCCATTCCCTGACTTAGGTCAGTCCAGAGGTTGTTTCAGAGTTTGATACAGACTCAAGGGGTTTCCTTGTGATAAGGGGAGTAATACCTTGGTGTCTTGCTTGGGAGTGCTGTTACTTGATGGCTGTGCTTTGCGTGAGGGGGCAGGTGAGTCAAATGACGCAGCCTCATCTTCATCATCACCACCACCAAATAGCCCTCCTGAAACTTTGGCTGCCGGCTTCTTAGATTTCTAGAAGAACATGTAATTTTGTGATGTTGATTGTTTTGTAATTTTACTGGTTGACTATCCTACATGTGATAACACCTGTATAGCTCTCCCCAACAGTTTGTTGCAAGCACAGGGCTGCAAATAATTTTTGGACTAACGCCAGACACATTGTCCAGTCAAGTAAAATTTTGCTCAGACAATCCAATAGCAGAACTTGAATTAGTCTTGAGTATGATTATGCTGGAAAAAGTGATTGGAAAAAATGTCAGACCACCGAAAGATTTGGCTGGACATAACCTTTTTTGACTGGACAATGTCTGTTGACCAGCCCTTATTTCAAGCCCTGCAATCATAACAAACAAGCAAACAAGGCAAGTGTCAAGGAATTAGGAAAGTTGACCCTGTTTACCTCGGCTATAGCTGTATCTGTGGTACTCTTTGCAGCAGTACTAAACAGAAACATAACACAATTACCATTACTGACTACACTGCATTATTAAATATATAAAATAAAAATGAGAATAATGAGAATTAACAGTGGATTCCAGAGAGTGGCATTTCTTTCACTGCATTCTAATTGGAATTTAGAAGTTGATTTTTGTGGAGGGAGGAAAAACCTCCATAAAAAGTATAACTGCTTCTGTAATGAAACAACCGACTAAAGGATCAATGTATGTAATTACATGTATTACATACACTACTAAATGTAAACCAGTATCTAAAATTTATCATTATCTCAACCACTACATAACACAATTATCACAACAAATTGAGTAATATTCTTGTAACCACACAATGTACCTTGGTTTAGGAGCAGCAAAGAAGTCATCTTCATCATCTTGTTCATCATCGTCAAACAAACTAATAGTGGTTTTACTCTTGGGTCTAGTTGGTTCTGTTTTAGAAGTCTGTGGTTTTGTTGTACTTGATGAAAATAGCCCTCCAGATTCTTCTTCATCCTCATCACTAAACAATCCCCCTCCTGATTTGGGTTTGGAAGCTTTTTTTTCTGGGGGAGGCTTGGAAGTGGGTTGGGCCTGCAGGCAAGTGCACACATCAAAGGAATAAAATTTGATGATTAGTGTTTTGCTCTTGTGCGTTGTGTGTAAAAAAAAACACAAGAAACACACCATGAGTGTGACTGACTGCTGATGAAAATGAGGTATGAAATCCTAATACTCTTGAGTTTCAATCAACTGACATAGTAGATACCATATCATATTGAGAACATGGAAACCTTACAAGCCTTACCTTGCCAAGTGGTGGTGACTGGCCACCAAAAATGGAAACAGCACCAGCTGGAATCTAGAAACAAAAAATAGATTATTTTATTCATAGTTTGGACACAAAATTTTTGCCTAAGCATTTTTATGAAAAAATCTTTGCATAATTATTTTTGATATCCATCTACTACTTCACCCTTAAAGCCTGGTTCTCACTAGCGACACAAGCAAAAGCAAGCCAGCACAAAGGCAAGAGAACGGAAAGTTTTGATATTCTTGCATCGGCTAGCGTCAGTTTGCGTTGCTAGTGAGAACCAGGCTTAAATCACTTTTCCTTTCCACTCCTTAATGGTGGGTCAAATTGGAAACCAGTATTAAGTTACTGAATTTGTATCACACAATAAAAAAGGGATTTTTTAAAGACCTATATAATGGCAAGTCATACAGGAACAAAGAAGTTTTACCTTCTTCTTGGGTGCAGACTGTGCTGCTGGCTTGGTGGAGAACAATCCATCATCTCCTTCCTCTTCTTCTTTATCATCTCCACCAAACAAGTCAACTGTTTTGGAAGGTTTCCTGGTTACAGGCTTGGATGGTTCTAAACATTCAAGTTTTGCACAATAAAACTGATGGTTCCAACAAGCAGATAATACAATGAACCCATCAGCATTACGGCAGTTTTCCCAGTGGAATTCAAATCTTGTCCCACAAACAACTACACAGTATCTATCATTTCACACTGTTTGACCATAGTTTGTACCTTCTGCTTTCTTGTTACCAGCAAACAAGCCATCATCTTCATCCTCATCAAACAGCCCCCCTCCTCCTCCTCCTTCCTGCTTTGTTGCCTTCCTTGACGGCTTGTCATCAGGTATTGAAGACTATCAACAAATAATTCCAAGCCATTCAAACAAAAAGAAAAAATTGAGAAGAAAAATATAGAAAAAATAGATAACTGGGATAAATAACAAGTGAATGAAACAGTGTAATATCAAAGGGTACCTAATAGTGGCATTTAATACTTCAACAAAAAAACATTACCGGTACATAAAAATTACAATTCCATTCTGAAAAGTTAACATTTCAGTGACAAGCACAGAATCCTTACCTCGCTAGTTAGTGAAGCAGAAAGAAGTCCATCTGTGAAAAAAACACACAGCAAATATCTTATAGAGAGCTGAATACTGAATTTGTTGGTGATGTATGTTGTCTGTAACACTTCTTATGCATCGCCCTCTCACTACCAGGTGATCTCCTTTTGACAGCTCATCAATATTTGAGCAATCAGCGTGCGTTTAGATTTTTGGTCTGGCAGTCCATCGAGAAGAACTTGTGTCAAAATTTTGAAAGTTGTGGAAGAAAAAAAGCCAAAATACCTAAAAAAAGTAATTTCAAAGAGCAGTATCTCAATAACAGGGCAAATAAATCTTTTGAGAAGTGATTTTACTCTTGTTTTCTTTTAAATATCAATGTTTTGAACTGGAATAATGGACTGCCTGATCAACTACAACAATGCATTGTGCACTTTTTAGAGATCGACTGTTAAGGGTTCATGCTCAGGGTCAGTTATTCAAGTCCTGCATGCCAACTTAGAAGAGTTTGTTTCATTGATTTTTCTTTCTCTCCTGTGTACTGTCACAAGGGTTTTTCTCATAAAAAATCCACATATGAGTTGAGATTTGTATGCAGAAAATACTTAAGGCCATTCAAGGCCATTTATTGCTCACATCCTTTCTACTGAGTTGCCGATACTCCAGTTTTGAGTTCTGTTTTGCTCAGGGTTAGCCTCAGTTTCATATGTAATGATTTTGAATATTGATGCATACCAGTGAATGTCTGTGAAATTTCAAAGTGTTTGTATTGTTGACGCAGTGAATTCTATACTTTACTGTTGGTATTTGTGAATAATTAGTCACTGGAGAGAGGTTCACCCTGAGCAAGTGAGTCTGTAATCAAGAAGCACAACAGTATTTGACGAATTAGAAAATGGACTACTACACATCAATAAAATTAAGCCCTGTAATGTTCAGCGAAGTTAATTACCTCCAAATATTGACACAGCACCAGCAGGCAGTTTCTTCCCACTAGCTGTACTCCTAGCTCTGGGCTTGATGACACTAACTACCTCTTCTTCCTCCTCTGTTAAACAAAAATTAGGAAATGTGTACTGTGTATTGGAATTTGGATTTTCACTGCTGCATGTCAAAAATAATAACTTCCGATATAATATTATGTTGCTTTATGAAAAAATTTCACAATTTCACAGGACAAGCAAATGATGATGGAATCATAGTAAGTACTTGAAGCCAATTTTTTTTAGCATATTACAGACTGTACTGACATTATCAAATTGACGTCACCAGTCACATATTATATATGTAAGGGAGGGATGATGATTAGATCAGAAAATCAATTCAGAACAGTAGTCCTAACATTATACCGTGATCAGAAGGTTCCTTAATCTTTGGAGTCTCTTCTTTCTCCTCACCAAACAAGCCACCATCCTGGAGGAAATAACCAAAATACCTTGTTTACAAAAATGTAAATTCATACTATAAAACATAATTGACGCAATAGTTTTTCCCAGTAATTATTTTCACCTCTACTGGGCTAGGCAGAGGTTGTTGGTCCTGTAAGTCCTGTGGCACAATTATTTCTTCGCTCATGTTTTGACAGTAAATTTTATGAGGATGCATAGACTTTTGTGAATGACCTAAGTAAGTTTCCTGTAAGAAACTAAAATTCTTGACATAGAAATATGATACTATTTTGAGTCCAGTTCAGACAGGAATTGAAGCAAGGATAAGGATAGTGTTATCAAGTGAGTTTTCAAGATTTGAGCTATGTCATGGTTCACATTATACGTTATAGGAATAAAGTAATTTTTAATGCTTACAGGTTATACATTATACATTCAGTATGGTATACAATCTGATGATGGATGGGAGGCCATCAAAATGTTATATTATGCTGACAAATCCTTTTTTTTTTACAATGTATATACACATTATTTTCAATAGCGCAAATCAGCTAAAGCAATGTTGTACCCAATTCAAATCTACACCTATTTCAAAAAAGGTTGGAGGGGAGAACAATGATTGTTGATTGGTGATTATACGTCTAGTACCTTAGATTCATCATCATCAAACAGCCCTCCTCCACCACTGAACAAGCCTCCTTTCTTGGTGAATGGACTTGCCTCTGAACTAAACAAGCCATCATCTTCCACACTTGCCTGAGCAAAAAGGTCTACAAAATAATGGTAGTAAAAAATAAGTCAAGCCTGACATACTGTAAGCACAAGCATAATGACAGTACTGTAAGGTTGACTCAATGCTTTGTTCTATCCAAGTTAAAGAGGTAAACTAAATGTGAAAAACAATCGGCACTTATGAATGTCATTAGAGCAGTTTTCGTATGACTGTGAAACGTACCTCGCCGAACCGTAACACTGCCGTGCCGTGACCGTGCCCTTTTCACAGTCATATGAAAACTGCTCTATGCTTATGCTTGCATCACTGGTATGGACCACATAACACAGTATGGAAGGAAGTAAAGTGGAAAGAGAATTAAAGAAAAGATGCACTGTAGCCTAAACTTGTATAATTATCTACTCACCATCCTCATTAGCACTTGCTTTACTTGTCTTGCTATCATGTCTTTTTCTACCTTTGTGACTGTCCTTTGTCCCAGAGCGTCCCTTCTTATGATGGTGATGATGTTTGTCCTTCTTGTCCTTTGTTTTACTTACAGTGCTGGTATGACTGGTATGACTGGTATGGCTGGTACGACTGTCTGACCTTTTCTTTCCAACTGTTTTCTGTGGTGGTTTTGGGGTTTCTTCATCACTGAATGCACCGTGTTCTTCATCTTCTTCATCACTGTCCTTTGGCTGGGGAGGAGGGGCTACTCCTATCTTAGCTGCTAGTTCTGCTGCAAATCCCAATGCTGGGGGCTAGAAAAAGACAAAATGTGATAATGTGATATACTACATTCAATTGGGTCACCTCCTACAATATAAAAAGTAAAGTTCCTATATTTAACATCAGTTGTTCCTGGTTCTCCGAATGCCATGCACTAACCAACTGAGCTACATCTCCTTGTATGATCTTGCCAGGCTACCACTTTCCAACCTCCAGTCTAAAAATGCCAAAAACTTTTTCAAATAATTTGGTAATTATAATAACCTTTTGTGGTTTTTCTTCTTCACTTTCATCACTTTCATCTTCTTCCTCGTCTTCTTCATCATCTGAGTCTTTCAGCTTTTTAGTTTTCTTTTCACTAAACAAGTCGTCATCTTCAGAACTGGAAAACTCAATCTCCTATTAAAAAGTAAATTGTTTTTAACTTCATATTCTCTTCTCATGCAATCATTTTTTTAAGTTTTTTTTTTTAATATTGATCACAACCAACACCATCACCAGTGTCATTATCATTAGAGCAATTTTCGTATGAATGTGAAAATGGCATGGTCACACACAGCAGTGTTACGGCAGAAATTTCGAATGTTTTAAATTTATAGAAATCATGGCAATGACACTGACACGGCACGGCGTGGTACGTTTCACACTCATACGAAATCTACTCTATCTATATCATCACTGGCACCACCATTACCACAACTATCACTATCATCACCATAACCATCACCATCATCACCACTATAGCTATCAACATCATTACTATCTCATCACCATCACCATCATTATCCTCATTTGTTTTTTTTTTCTCTTAATAAATGTTCATCAATGTACCTTTTTCTTTGGTTTGGATGTTTTGATTTTTTCCTTGGGTACATCTGAATCACTTTCAGACTCACTCTCTGAGTACTAAAAATTAAAGAAAAGAATTTATTTGACAAATGAAAGAAATTATATTGCTTTGCCCACAACATGGTGCTGTGAAACTCTTTTTACTATCTCAAATTTGGTAACAGAACCCAGTATGTCAGAATGCAGCTCAATTTGTGGGACAAAAAATAGGTTCTAATTCTTAGGAGATTTGTTTTGTCCTCCAAATTGAGCTGCTTTGACGTCATATACAGGGTGTATATGGTATATTTGTGAATAAGGACCACAAAGGGGGGTTTTGGTGGTGCTATACCACTTACAGCCTGCCCCCCAACTCCCACTTGTTGAAGTTCCTTGATTTAGTATACAGAATACAGAACTTCTGAAAAACAATTTGGTAACTCAGGATAATTTATATTTGTGCAAATGGTGCTGTACCTCAGTGGCTGATTCTTCACTCTCAGAAGCCGAGGATTCAGATTCACTCTCAGACTCACTGGATTTTTCTTCGTCTTCCTCATCAGCAGCCTCTTCTGCAAATATGAAATGAACAAAATCATTGCTAGGCAAATAGATGGGTAGGTAGGTAGGCAGGTGGGCAGGTGGGCAGATGGGCAGGGGGAAGGCAGACAAGCAGGTGGATAGATAGATCTAGATAAGTTTATTTGTCCTTTTTGCTGAATGTCTGAATTACAAGCGAAATCATCAGAAACAGATAATGATGAATAAACAAGTAGTTAATAAAAATAAATATACAAAATGAAATCTCTAGTTAATTTCCCTAGCATACTTGTGCAACACAAAGTCCCTGAAGCTGTTGGATTCCAGATATCCAGATTTCATTCATCTTTTGTCCATCCATCCATCCACCCATTCTCCTGTCCATCCATCGTTCCGCCCACCCACCCACCCCTTCATCCTATATCCAGCCACTTGAACGCCAATATGTTCATCTTTTATGTGTCTTTTCCTTCATCCTTCCATAGACCCACCAACTGTATCTATCATCTCGGTTTTGGTCTATCTATTCATCTAATAATAATCAAGGTATTTTATTATGTGGTGGACCAACCTTCTGACTCTGATTCTCCCAGCCCAATTAGGTCATCTTGATAGAAGTCTTGTGTACCAATAAGATGTGGTAAAAGACGATGAACATACAAGTCCTACAAAATAAATCCACTTAAAGTTAAAATGCTAAAAAAGCAAAAAATAAACACAATAGAATCTCTTTACAACAGAACAAAATCTTGGGCAATTGCAGAGAGGTGGCTGTTGTGGGGAGGGTTTTGTGAATAGAGTGTGTATAACCCAAAATGTCCTGGCCATTAGGGGGAGGTGGAGCTGTACAACACTAGTTTAAGGATTAACTTAATTATCTCAGCAATATGCTTTATAACTTTCATGAGCTCAAACTCTACTTCCAGTTGAAAAGCCTCATGAAACTATCCAGGCATTCTATTACTGATCAAGGCTGTACAATCAGCCAACTAATTTCAAAGCCTTGAAAACCAGGTCCTATATGCTTTACCTTTGGTTCTAAGATTGGTTGTGGATTATATCTAGTTTGTACATTGTCATCCTCATCAGAATCTAAGAAAATTAAAAAATGTTAGGTACTCAATGTATGGTTTCTTGAACATTTTAGTCATCTTTAAATCAACAAATAAATAAGCTTTTTTCATGCTCTGTTCAGTATTTTAACATGCAAAAATGACTACTTCCTGGTTGCTTTTGGTGCTTCCTAAGTGCTGTCAGTTACTGATTATAAAATAACTGATTGGCCAAAACTGATCATGCACATGTGCATTACGAGTGTTTGCATGTTGCAGTGTTTGTATTTTATAAAAGAAGTAGAAAACATGCTTGCTGTGCTGTGTTCAGTTATACAGCATTTGGGGATTGGCAGAAACACTCGAGAAGTGTTGAGTAGCACTCCGCTTAATGCCGTGCTTCTCCTAACACTTTTCTCATGTTCTGCCAATCCCGCGTGCTTTATAACTGCACACAGTACGTGCGCTCGTTTTCTATTTCTTCAATGGAGCATGCAAAAGGCCTTTTTAAAATTTTTTTTATTACCTGTAACATGATAAAAATCTAATGCAGACTGTTTACAATGCTCTCAAAATGTGCTGCACTCATGCAGATGGCATAAGCAATAATTTATTTATAGTGCTCTGATCACTAATATAGCACAGTTAATATCCAATCAGATCATGCATACTAGCTAATTCATAGATGATAGTTAGTGAACACTAACATGGACTGCGTCGGTGTTTCTAATATGAAACAGTTATCTTGAAATAATAAATTTTACACCGTAGTGAATAGAAGAGCTGACGTTTCGGACGTTAGTCCTTCGTCGGAGTCAACCCAATTCATACATTATTTTCATACATTATTTTCAAATAAGGATGAATAAACATACCATGTTCAGTTTTTATTTCTATAGTTATGAATGCATCATTCAACACATTGATGCCATGTTTCAATGCTTCTGATATTCTTGGAATAATATCTTTTTCTTGTTGTTCTCTTGATTTTTCCTGTAAATATTCACATCAATATTTTTTTTAGTATAGAGAGAGCAATCACAGCAAATCATGTTATTGCGATTTTCATAATTACGCGGACAGCGAAGTTCAAATATCAATTCCATCAATCAATGATAATCAGTCGGTACGTTTTATATTTGTAACTGGCGGCAGTGAAAAAGCAA
>OCZR010289951.1:858-12860 GCA_900234385.1 Anemonia viridis | reverse complement strand
CATTCATTGAGTATCTGGACCCCCTTTGACCTCATGTTCCATTCATTGAGTATCAAGATCACAATCTGTTGGGACATCTCGTCTAAAATAAGGAAATGTACCCGCATCAAGATTCAAGATACGTGAACGGTATTTCTTAATAAATTCCTTAAGTAAATGGACTGGACACTTGTGAAGGGCTGTTAGTCTTACACAGCAGTACATATTATACAAAACTTACACCAACGGCAACCCTGACCGTGCATAAAAATGTAGCGATCAAATATCATGGGATCACGTACCTCGTGAAATGCACAGCAGGTTGTAAAAGCTAAGTCGTCATAATAATCAAGGGACGTGACAACTGAGGTAGCCTTCATGGGGAAGAAAATTGAAAAAACAAAAAAATTTTGCACGCCCTATTAAATTTTGGATATGATTAATAACTGTCTGACTGTTAAAGCCATCTGATTTGATCACGTTATGCGAGTATGTGACTACAGTCAAGCTGCATGATCGGGCGGTGGTAGGCCAACCGTTAAATGACCATTTTTTAGCCTCGATGCTCATGGTGAAAACCTTTAGCTTTGGCGATTTACGAAATGGTTCAATATTTTAAGAGCGAAGCATCGGAAAATAAGAAATCGATATATATGAATTTTTGTAAATCTGTAAAAACTGAAATACACTAGATCGATACTGTCAGGATTAAGCAGACAGTTTGTTCACACACACGGCAATTAAGTATAATTCACAATGCTAATTAAACAGACAGGTCTTATGGCCAAGAGTCACGTCCCACATGCTAATGATTCACGGTGAACAAAGACAGTGTCAGGTGCCGCTGGTGATGAGAATTTAGTGTTATCGGGATACCTGTGGCAGCGAGTTAAAATAACCCAGGTATATTGATTGTGAGAGATCGTTTTGAAGCTGTGCAAATGTTCCCACTTTAATTCTCATAGTGTTTTGTTTCCCAGTTTGTCTTCCTTCTCGGCCTTTCTCCCTCTATCCCTCCATCTATCCAATGGTAAAACCATCACAACT
The DNA here is from genome assembly GCA_900234385.1 of Anemonia viridis. Taxonomy (NCBI): domain Eukaryota; kingdom Metazoa; phylum Cnidaria; class Anthozoa; order Actiniaria; family Actiniidae; genus Anemonia; species Anemonia viridis. The sequence continues at coordinate 11,834 of OCZR010289951.1, read as the reverse complement.
TCCTCGGTTGACGTCACAGTTGTTCATGCGCCATTTCCCATAATGCTTTGCTTTGCTTTTTTCTTTTGGGGAGGGGGGAGGGTGAGGAGAGCAACCGGTCAAACAATCACCATAAAGCTCTACGTTCTTCACGTTTAGAACATCAAGAGTTGTAGTGTCACAGAAAATGGTTTTAATTATGAAGAAGTGCCCAAAGTTTATTTCACAGTATTCTTTCTTTTGTTTGAGCGGAGCGGGCGTTACTAATCTTGTGCGGTCCATACATTCTCAGAATGGTGGTGTATATAAAGATATAATGTTTGTGCCATGCAAATTTTACGGGTTGGTCCTTATAGCTATTCGAAAGAAATTTAGTACCTTTTAGGGGTCATTTTCAAAATTTATTTCCTACGAACATCGATCTCCGCCGCCCTTCCATATATGAGAATCCCCCCGGGGGCTTTTCTCCTAGATTGTCTCCTTCCGAGGATCAGTTGAAGGATTAGAGAAGGGGTTAGGGGAAGAAACTAAACTGCAAACCAGCAACAGGATCACTTGTTTAAATTCATTAAATAATATGCGTGTTGAGTTAGTGTGAAGAAATTCATAGACAAAGCCATTTTAAGCCCTAATCCACCATCTGCACAAGACTTTTTTAGTTTGGGACTGAAAAATGTTATAATTTAGGCGCTTTGGGCACCAGGAAAAGCGCTTTATACATAACAAAATTATTATTATAATTGAATTTTATTAATTATTATCCGACACATCTTATTTCCTCGGGAAAGGTAGTAAAACTTCTAACGATACTCGTAGTTTAACGGTAGGAAATAGATCCCTTTGGCAGCACGTCACCGGAATGCAGCCCTATTCTCAGGAGATTGAAATTCATTTGTTTTGTCCTCCAAATTGAGCTGTTTTTTCTTTCTTTCTTTGTTTTTGTTTTTTTTTTTTTTTGAGCTGTGAATTTAGGTAAGAGTCTATTTTGCTGATATTTTTTTACTATTGCGAAATTGCCAGGTTACATCGTGCACCGAATGCCAATCAATGCAAATAAGTATATGTCTGTTTGTATCGCTCAATCTAAAATTATACATAAGAACAATAAGGTATTGCCCAAGACCTGGATGAATGTATAATATATATTTGCCTTGCTCAATAAAACGTATATGCGTAATAGCATATGTCACGCTCTTTATCTCAGGATATTCAAAACAATGAATATAGTAATGCTTTCAAATAGAAAACGAAAATAATTTGGGCCTGAAAAAATGAATATCCCGGATCGGATCTCTGGGGGAAAGACGGCTTCGGCGGAGACGTCGGATGGAAATTAATGCGGTGTACAGAGCGAAAAATGAATTGCGTTCTCTTACGTCGGGAAGAATAAACACTAGAGAGACAAGTTTGTCATTTTAAGCAAAAAATCTCGATAAAAAAGCTATTTTCTGGAGTCCATTAGGGTTTTTTGAAGTAACATGAAACTCTCAGAATAACACTGAATGGTATGTTTGTGACCGTTACTAGGGCAACAGACCGGTGTCATTGGCTTGTTTGACACTATATTTAGCATCTGTTAACAAAGGCCGTTTTCTCTTCATCCATAAATAGCTTCTTTGTATACCTGTTCAAACATGATAAGAATAAATTGAGGGCCTTAAACACAGGAAGCCCAGTTCGCGAAAAATCGATTTAGAAGAGGGGGCCTGGGGATGAGTTGAATAAAATCCCGAATAAAATTTTAAAAAAATGAATGCAAATAAGCGAGGTACTAGCAAAAATTAAAACGAAAATAGAATGAAACTAGAAAAATAGAATAAAGTGAAATATATACAATGTTCCTTGTTTAAAGAAATAAATTATCAAATAACATATAAAGCATAAACAATATGTTTTCTGATACGTTGTGAAAGATTACATATTGAGATAATATATTCCACTCTAAAACATCTTTATATGAATTTTAATCTCGTACCCACATCTCACGTTCAAATAGGAACGTGGAGTCTGGGTACGAGTTTGAGGGAACGATGACTCTCCTCCACCCCCTAAGAAGGATACTTAGATTCGTGGGGGGAGGGCTAGTAAGTAAAGTTAGATTGATGCATAAATAAAGGTAAAAAAGGATTGATATTGAGCTATAAATATTTTCTATTTTTCCTCACATACGTATTTTTATCAATTCTAATTTTAAATATAATTTTGGTATTCGTATTGTCTGGAATAAAATTAGTCGACAAAAATATATTTCCAGCTTTGTCAGTAAAAATATAAAATACTTGGTTCTTCCTATCACAATTATTATTTTTTAAATTTGAAAAAATTTGAGACTGATTACAGAACTATCCGTAGAATTGAGAAATTCTGTGCTTTTAGCGGCTTTGCATGACCAAGAAATCGAATCTCGATTAGAGTGAGCTAAAAATAGAAACAGCGAACTAAGAAAATGAGTTTCAACAACAAGTCAATGTTAACGCAAATACAATCGGTGTTCATGGTAACCAATATATTCAACTCGTACAGGTGGCATTCAGTGACAAACAATGTTCTAAAAATAGAATTGGTTAATCGCGTTTGCGCGGGAAAACATTCTTTTTCTAAAAATTTCACAGATCAGAAGCATTTTAATTTCCTAATAAGAATCAAAATAATTTGTATCTGCTTCTTTTACAGATACAGATTGCTTCGATGTTTTTATTCTTCTTTCTGAACTCCCACACGGGGTGGGTCGTGGGGCGAAATAGCTGCCCATGGTTGCATTATATCGGTTGGATAAGGCTCTTGCGCATGCGTGTAACTTCACGGGCCCCGTCAAAGACCGACTACAAAAGAAAAGCTTCTATATAGCTTTCTGGTTTACTTCCGGATTTTTAGGCAGACGGAACATTCGCGCACAATACGGTGGGGGAGAGGGGAAGTGCCAGATTTGATCAGACCCTTAAAACGAATAAGCCATATTTTTTAGAGAGGAGTTTCATAGTTAGGAAGTGTTCGATTGCAGTAATGAGCGAGGTAATACGTGCAACAAAATCGTGCAACTTGTCATGTAACAAAAATCGATGTTGCAAGTTGTGGCTGTTGCAAGTTGTGGCTGTTGAAAAAAAGTGAACTTAGCAACAAATTTTGTAGCTTGAAACATCGAATTTTGTTGCGTGACAAGTTGCGCACTATTTTGCTCATGCACGGCTCTTCTTTTCTACCTTATTACACCATAACTTCGCAATTTCGATAGTCGCTTAACTTGCGCTCCTCAAATTCCGCGATTTTTCGAAAAAATGTAACCAAGTCGCTGAAATTTCATCGTTAGCTGCATTTCACGGTTTTAGTGATTCTAATGTCATTTCTGTTACTTGGTACTTTGCTCAAGCGTAATAATCCAGGTGGTTGCCGAACAAGCCTCACTTAAATGAAACTACAAATTAAACGCCGTTGATGACGGTTTTGATGACATCACTATATCGTCACTTTTTCCATTTCGGACTCTTCCTCCTACCAATTTCTGGACCCACACTGCGTTTATTTTATCCCCCACTTCTTAATGGTCACTATACTCTATATTTCTTCAAGAATAGACCTTTCTACTGATACCGCAACCATATTGAATTGTGGGATGCTAGAGGGGGCAGACGTGGAAATAATTCATAAAGCATAGCATAGCTTCTCAAATGAATATGTATACGCTTTCATGTTTCATATTGCTCCAACTAGCACCCGCTGACCCCAATTGAGAATATCGCCTTCCTCGAAAGGAATTATGGGTCAATATTTTTGCTACACATTTTTCGAGCATTTTCTTGTTGATTGAAATAAAATTCGGCCAGGAGTTCGGCGAGGAGTTCACAATTAATTTAAAGAAGGAAAACTCGTATTTCATGGTTTCTCTTGGCAGAATCATGGAAAATGTTAATCAAAATAGCATTACGAATCCTCAATTCTGATTGGTTGACCTTGAGTTTGTTCTGAAGGTCAACTCAGCTGCACGCAAATTCAATTGGTTTTAAGATGTGCTTCTCAGCTAGTGGATAACATTAAATCATATAGACACCCTGACAGCTGTGCATACTATAAATGTTCCAATAATTGCCTCCTCAGCATCCCATAACATCTTAAAACATTACGATTCAAGATGGCCGCTGCATCAGTAAAAAGATCCATTGATATCATGAAGGGCAATTGTTTCGCATCATTGTGTTTTCACGACAATTTAATTTCGCGATTTTTTCAAGATCGCAAAAATCGCGCAATCAATGTGCCGCAGAAATTATAAGTTTTATTAGGTTAACAACGTTATTAAACCTCTGATAAAATTCTTGCTCATCTTACTGGCATTTTCAAACTAATTTGATATCAAAATTAGGGGTCCACAGTTATGCAAGTAAACTATTTTGTGAGGAATTATTTCGTGAGGAAAGGAAAAATAGTCACCTCCTGATGTCATGTTTGATGATGATGATGATGTCAATGCATCATGATGATGATAATACATGATGATGGTGATGATAATGACAATGCATGATGATGATGATGATGATGTCAATGCATGATGATGATGGTGATGATAATGACAATGCATCATGATGATGTCAATGCATGATGATGATGGTGATGATAATGACAATGCATCATGATGATGATGGTGATGATAATGACAATGCATCATGATGATGGTGATGATAATGACAATGCATCATGATGATGATGATGGTGATGTCAATGCATCATGATGATGACAATGCATGATGATGATGGTGATGTCAATGCATTATGATGATGATGATAATACATGATGATGGTGATGATGATGACAATGCATGATGATGATGGTGATGATGATGTCAATGCATCATCATGATGACAATGCATGATGATGATGATGATAATACATGATGATGGTGATGACAATGCATGATGGTGGTGGTGATAAAGATGATAATGGCGGTGATTATTATAATGCATGGCGATGATGGTGGTGGTGATGATGATGATGAAGATGATAATGCATGATGATGATGATAATGCATGATGACGACGATGATAGTGCATGATGATGATGATGGTGGTGGTGATGATGATGAGGATGATGATAATGCATGATGATAATGGTGGTGATGATGAACATCATGATGATAATGCAGGATGATGATGATGGTGACCAAAATGATGATGATAATGCAGGATGATGATGATGCATGATGATAAAAATGATGATGACAATGCAGGATGATGATGATGATGATGATGATGAAAATGATGATGATAATGCAGGATGATGTTGATGATGATGATGATGAAAATGATGATGATAATGCAGGATGATGATGATGATGATGATGATGATAATGATGATGATAATGCAGGATGATGATGTTGATGATGATGAAAATGATGATAATGCAGGATGATGATGATGATGATGATGAAAATGATGAGGATAATGCAGGATGATGATGATGATGATGATGATGATGCATGATGATAATGGTGGTGATGATGAACATGATGATGATAATGTAAGATGATGATGATGAAGATGATGAAAAAAAAATTGGTAACAAACAATAAATCTTGTAAATAAATAAATAAATAGTAATAAAAATTTATTGAATATCATTAACAAATAGAGTATATATGAACATGAATCTTGTGAATAAATATACAGAAAACAAATAAAATTATATCTTGAAGATATAGAATATACATAAAATACATATAGAGCCCTCGCAGCTATTTGGGGAAAATGGTCCATAGGAATTGTGGGAGTTTATCAAATTACAAATGCATTCTTATCAGTCTCTTGAGATAGGTGTATATTATAAGATTATGGTCAAAAAGAAAGCCAGATAACGATCAAAAAACTGAAATTGAGATAATAAACCTAAATTGAATTTTATAAAAATATTAATATCGCTAAACACCACCTCAAGCGCAGCAGTGTTGCAGCTCAAAGAGGTCGACTGAATGCATGCAAGGACGCTACTGGCTGCTGTTATACAGTTCATGTAAGACCCCTGAGTAAAGCTCTGAGATATATGAAGTGAATTAGTGTGCACATGGCTGTATGCATCTAGGAAATCAATTATGAATCCAGGAGAAAAGTTTTGAGGGTTGTGACCCTCTCCCATGAGAATTTTGACTATGAGATTTAGATATGCATGAGAAAAAAGGAAGCATGGAGGGCTCTAAATAATTGCTATTAAATAGCCTAAAATACACAAGAATTTTACATTAGTTTCAATAAATTAGTTTTACTAGATTTGGCTGTTGTATCGCAGCATGAGTGGGGCAATCATGACAGAGCTACGCTCCAAACTTGGTGAAAGATTGAATTGGAATTTAAAAGTTTGATTTTTGGAGGAGGAAAACTGGAGAACCTGGAGAAAAACCCTTGAAGCACAGGAGAGAACCAACAAACAACTCTACTAACATATGATACAAAGCCTGGCGTTGCTCAAACTCAGGTTGCATTGTTAAGAGATGAGCGCTTACACGACTATGCCTCCCTTGGTTCCCAAGTTCGATACTAGTTGCTGTAGTCCAATATTAAAACTGATATTGTAAGTTACATTTAGTTACATTAAAAATTGCCCAGATTTTTAAAAAATAAAAAATATTCTAAAAGTTAAAAAGATTAAGATTATTGATATTATTGTTTGGGACAACTGTTTGATTACTCATGCGGTTTTGAAAATCGAAATGGACGACACACATTTGAACCTTTTTAAAAGGTGGTACTAATAGCAATAGTAGAGCATAGCGATAAAAGTTAAAATATAAAAATATTGTGTGTAGTATTTTATAGCCATTTCAGAAAAGGTGAGTGAAGGTTGTTGCATGTTGTACATCAAGCCTGAAAATGTATTGTATTCATATGTAAACATGCCAGGAAATGTCCAGATAGTTGAAAGCATCTTGAATTTTCTTGGTAAAGAAAAGACTTTATGAAGAAAATTCTGGAGGTGCAGATGATGTAACTACCAATATTTGTTGTAAGGGTGAAGTGAGGTCTCTTTATTTAAGGAGATGGCAAAGAAATGTGTGTGTGTGAGGGGGGTACCCCACATGACATGTGACATCAAAGCAGCTCAATTTGGAGGACAAAACAAAAGAATTTCAATCTCCTGAGAATTTGAACTTGTAGTTTATTTGTCCTTCAAATTGAGCTGCATTCCGACGTGCTGCAATGAGTCTATAGACTATATATAGACAAATGCAATTCTATCATCCATAAAACATCTCAGGCTTGGAATGCAACATACAACATGCAACTAAAGCTTCACCAACCTTTTTTTGAAATAGTTGTTATACCAAGGCTAGCCTTGGCCTGCCCTTTACCAATCCCTTCACAATCCATTTAGGATTAGTTCTTGATGGTGATGTCTTCTATATCAGCATCACCAGCACTCTTATCCACATCCAGATCACAGTAAAACTCTGCCCAAACAGGACAGTGGTCTGATACCACTCCATTCATCTTCCATCCATCGGGAATTTGTGGGTGTGACATACCTTCACGAATCACTCCTGGAAAACAAAAAAAAACAATACTCAACTGTGTTTTCTAAAGGAATGATGGAAAAGGGAAGGTTTATGTTTTCATAGATTGATACCTGAACGTCCAGTAGAATAATGGTTGACAGTCTGCTTGCTAATCCATACATTGTCATAGCACTTCGAACCATCCATGTTTGAAGTGCTGATATTGGTGAATGATGTGTGAGGAATTAGGTTGTTCAGACCTGCCTCACGGAATGAATCAAAGTCTAGAAAAAATTTGAACAGAGCAATTAAAATTAGCATACGCTCAATAATAGTTTTGTTTTGGTACAAGGCAGGTGTACTTCCTGATTGGGTATGGGAAGACAGGAGCAAAGAATATAAATAGAGTGCAAATATTATATTCGTGAAATAGTTTGAGAGAAATTGTAACTAATTAGTGACTATAAATAGATTAGTGAGCTGCGATAATAATTCAGCCTAGTTCTGCCATCATCGACTATCTATGAGTTTATGGACGCTTTATTCATAGCATATTTAAATGAAACTTAGTTCCAGTTATCATTAGTCTGCAGTATATTCTTGTCTACTTCACGATAGTTGAACTAAGGCGAGCGTGATTTAGTGTAATAACACTAAATTGTTAAACAAACATTATAATATAGTCACAATTTTGTCACTAATTTGTACTGCAAACTATTTCACAGTTATAATATTTGCACTCTAATGTGCACATTTAAAAATAAAAATCTGAGGAGATTTAGGGTTTTGAATACAGGGGGGGGGGGTCGCACAATCAAGAAGATGTACCTTGCTATACTAAAAAACTATTTTCAACAGTATTTGTATGACTGTGAAACGTACCGCACTGTGCAGTGTCAGTGTCACGGATTTCTATAAAAACATTCAAAATTTCTGCCGTAACACTGCCGTGCTGTGACTATGCCGTTTTCACAGTCATACAAAAACTGCTCTATTCCAAGCTAAAATTGGAGGTTAAATTCTGCCACTGAAAATGCATACCTGGTACTACCTGATATGTGTTAGGGACCATTTATTTCTTCCCAAAGAGTGGGATTCAAAGAACAGTTTCTTTGGTATAAAATAAAATAAAATGTTTTACCTTTCTCATCAGGTTCCAGATTAAAGTCACCAAGTATAGCCAAATCCTTTTCCCCTGAACAAAAAATATATTGGCATTTTAGAATGATTTTATTTGAGAACCATTCTTTGATATCCTACAAACCTGGAATCTGTTCCTTGACTGCAATCACAATGTCTGGAATACGAGCCAATTCTTCCTGAAAAACAATGAAAAAGACTGAGACGAGATCACTAGCAATAGAATTGTTAAACCATGAATATGAAATTTGAAAGTGCATGATTTGTGCAGTCCCCTATAAACCATAGTCTACCTATTTCCTCTTTTACTCTGACGAAGGACTAACGTCCTAAACATCATTAAGTATTCTCTCTCTTTATGGTGTATAAATTACATATTCGTCACTATTGTTTCTTTAGAAACACTGACACATCCCACACTAGTTTACTGCTAGGTTTTTATCTCTATTTTGAAGAGCATGATTTGTGCATGAACATAACAATAATTTATTATTGACTTTTATTATATAAACTATAGTGTTTTACAAGGATTTCTGTCACTGCGAAATTTCATATCTCAGCACACGTAAAGATACAATATTTTTCACATTTTTGTTTTTATATTGGTTTATATAATAAACAGAAAAATACATGGACATTTGAAGATATGGAATTTATCTTCTTGTGTTCAAATTTGATATCTCACGAGTGAGCGCAGCGAACGAGTGAGATATCAAATTGAACACTCGAAGATAAATTCCATATCTCAGCGCGTCCATGTATTATTCTCTATATATTGTGCAGGTACCACTTTTGGCAGATATCAATCCTTGATGAATTTCCATCTGTCCATCACAATACTTAAGGACGTTCATGGGCAAAAGATCCTCTAGACAGATTTTTTTTAAATTTTGTACAATGAAATTCAATCATATTAGAAGTAAAATGAGCAAATAAAAAATGGGGGTCACCGACTTCGTTTCCTCGTTTTATTGCATGGAAATTTAACCATTTTGCGATAAATATGTGCGAATATACATAATCGAGGAAAGCTGTTAAAAGAAGCCATATTTTAGTGAAAAACTAACTAATCTTCGCCATTATTCACAGAACTCTAGATAAATAGCTATTAACTGCTTAGCATTTGAATTTTTTTAAAGAAAAATTGCTTAAAATTAGAAATATGAAATATTATTGCGCTACAAAAGTTGATTTGAAGCCTTCATATTACGTAAAATTCAAGGCCAATTATGAACAAAATAGGTGATTTCAATAAGAATCTCTAGACAGATTTTTTTCCTGTAAATTAAGTTGGACATCATAGAGTACTTTAAAAATCCGAAATAAAAAAAGGGGGTCACCTACTTCGTTTAAGAGCTATAAGAGTTTCAAGAAGCGAAAATCATGTCTTCTTAATGTTTTGCCCATCAAAACATTCAAAAGACGTCATCAAGATGAGCGCACGTGCATAAATTTCATGCGTAGAAAGCATGCGCACCAACAATGCCCATGAATGTCCTTAACAATAAAACAGGTTCAACAGAGGAATATAAATACAATAAAAATATAAAAAAATACTGAAAAATGAAAATCTAAAATGTATATTAGAATGTGATATAAATACTGGTAGAGGATATTACTGGGTACAATACAATAATCTTAATTTAAGGAGGGTGACACATTAACCCAAAGAGTTATCTAACATATGGCCCTCACACTACTGATACGATTTCAAATTAAAACTTACATTTTTACGAAGATAGGAATTTTATCTTAGAGTGTTGAAAAGAGATCTCACGAGTTAGAAATTCTTAACTCAAGAAGATAAAATTCTTATCTCTGTGCGCCCATGTAATGTTCTGTTTATTATATAGATATTGATAAACGAAAAACAAGGACTTATTTAATGTCTAAAACTTCATACATTCTGCATAGTGAAGATATCACCGTTGCCACGACTACTGTTGTATTTCATCGATATCCATATAATGAAAAAAAAATTGTCCCCTCACTCATCTTTTATATTTTGGGTTACCTGAGGGTGTGAGACACCACAGGTAGCCCAAAAAGATAGTTCATTACCTGTAGCCTGCTGAGGTCTTCGTTATCAAGGCCTGTTGCTTTGAGATGAACACTGACCACTACAAAGTCAAATCCTTTGGCCTAATGTTATAAACAAACAAAAAAATAGAAAATAAATATAAATTATAGATCCTTTTCTATAAGAATTGACAGCAATAAAACAAGTGCTGGGCAAAGCCGCTATGGAGTTTTTCCTCTGATTTCCAAACACCAAAAAGTAAGTCAAAAAAAACAAGGTGCAGCCAATAGGACGTTTGCATGATGGCGTCATTTGACCTTCTCTACCAGAATGTTTTGTACATTTTCTTTCTTATTCAAAT
>OCZR010289876.1:0-19834 GCA_900234385.1 Anemonia viridis | reverse complement strand
GATCTTCTTTAAATATGGTCCTGATGGGTCCTGATATGATGTCATGGTAGGGACCCATACATCTTATTGGAAAATGGTCCTTTTTGCCCGCTTCACCTTTATTAATTTTTTAAATTGTCTATTCATAAATTAGATGGCTGTTTTTATTGCTGGAGTGGTGGGGATTGTCCTTTTTTATCTCATCATTCTTGGACTTGGCATATGGGCTGCAAGAAGGAAAAAAGAAGGAGAGGAGGAGACGATCCTGGCAGGAAGGTCCATTGGAGCAGCACTAGGAAGCTTTACCTTAACAGGTAAACTGTTTAGCGCACTAAAGAAACCACGAGGTTTTGATCAAAGATGTATGGCTGTGCCATGCCCGGCGACCAATCACGTCTCAAATTTCAATGCCCTTATTTGAACACGTGCAAAAAATACTACAGAACTAGTTTTATGAAACCATACCTGCCTATCTTTGAGATATGTTATGCGCATGCGTAGAAATGTTTTGTAAGTACTTTTACTGGTTTAGGCCTGGCCCTTTACTTTACTGTGGCTAGTAGGGCAGATTTTTATAAATGATATATAATTTTAAGAAAAAAATAAGTCATGCGGATGATAACCGCCATGGAAGTGAGGATAAGGTCACGTGACTGTGCAATAATAATGGCTCATCTATAACGGCACCTCATTAATCTTTTCTAGCGACTTGGGTTGGTGGAGGATACATCAATGGTACTGCTGAGGCTGTGTTTGATTATGGTCTTGTTTCTGCTCAAGCACCTTGGGGATACGCAACAAGTCTTGCCATAGGTAATAAAAGACTAACTTTGATGTCCCAATTAATCCCTGTGATCAATTCAAAGGTGTGAGAAAAGTGCCTCAAATTTCATTTCAGGTGGACTGTGCTTCGCAAAAATCATGCGTAAAAGAAATTACGTCACCATGCTTGACCCCTTCCAGGAAAAGTATGGTGCTAGGATGGGTGGTCTTCTGTTTTTCCCTGCCTTAATGGGTGAGATCTTTTGGAGCGCTGCCATATTGTCCGCACTTGGTTCTACCGTCAGTGTTGTAGTTGGTCTTGGAAAACAGTTGTCAATCATTGTATCTGCTTGTATAGCCGTGCTGTATACCTTGGTCGGTGGGTTGTATTCTGTTGCTTACACTGATGTCATTCAGCTTCTTTGCATCTTTATTGGGCTGGTAAGAGTCTTATACTGAAATATTACTTTCCATTTTATTGCTGTCTTGTTTATTGCCCCTTGTGTTAATTAAGATTTTGTCGCTACTTCATTGCCTGTTTAGTGGCTGAGTATTCCATTTGCAATGATGAACAAGGCGGTTACCAATATATCTACAACAACTCCAAAATGGCTGGGTGAATGGCCAGTGAACTACGGATACTGGCTTGACCATGCATTACTCCTGGTAAGTTACGGCTTATTATGGTTATATTTTTCATGTGTTATGTATTGGACGTATTATCATGACGATTCTTTGCCCTTTTGAAGGTGTTTGGAGGCGTGCCATGGCAGGTGTATTTTCAGCGAGTCCTTGCTTGTAAAACACCAGCCAAGGCACAGTTCCTGTCATTCACTGGAGCCTTTGGGTGTGTGATCATGACGATTCCAGCAGTTTTAATCGGAGCTATTGGTGCATCAACTGGTAAGCATCATTTGTCAACGCTAAGGATCATGATACATCATTCAGAAATAGCGGAGAAGAAGGGTCAGCACTCATTTTGCAAACATTTACGGCTGATGCAAACTTTGCGCTGTTCATGAATTTTCACGGATCCCTTACTTTCTAGAAAATTATTTTGTTGCTCAGTTTTTTCGTTTCATAAAATATGTTTCGGGTTATTTCAGTATGTGACTGACGAATTTTTGCTTCCAAATACAAGCTTAACGAGGACCCGGGGTAGGTCTTTAACGGATATATATTTTTCATCAAAGTCCAATCCTGATTTTTGTAATGTAGTACTTTCTTGTTTCTTGTAGACTGGAGGCAAACGAGCTACTATGTTCCTCCCATTAATGTCACTCTATCAAACACCTCGGCTCCTCTCAAACCAGATGGACTGCTTATTCTTCCATTGGTTCTCCGTCATCTTACTCCTAACTACATTGCTTTCTTTGGCCTTGGAGCCATTTCTGCTGCCGTCATGTCATCAACCGACTCCAGTATCTTATCCTGCAGCAGCATGTTTTCACATAACATTTACAAGGCAGTCTTCAGACCAAAGGCAAGTGGAAACTGACCATTCTAACGATAAAACATTTTGTTGTAGTCTGTGTTTTTGGTTTTGAAGCCAAAGACATACTGATTGTTATATTTGATTATTTAGGCCAGCAGTCGTGAACTGCTGTGGGTGATTCGAGTATCCATATTGGTAGTTGGTACCTTGGCAACCCTGATGGGTCTGACCGTAGAATCAGTCTATTCCCTTTTCGCGTTGTGCAGTGACCTGGTCTACGTTGTTCTCTTTCCTCAACTCTGTTGTGTCATTTATGTTCAACACAGCAATACCTACGGATCATTGGCTGGGTACCTCTTAGGCTTTGTTCTCCGTGTCCTTGGAGGAGAAAAGTTGATCGGCTTGCCACCTGCCATCAAGTACCCGTACTACTCTGACATATATGGTCAGATGTTTCCATTCCGTACCCTGGCCATGGTTTGTTCTTTCACCGCCATCTTAGTGGTGTCATACCTTGTGAGATACCTGTTCAAGAAGGAGATTCTTCCCATGTCGATGGATTTCCTATACTGCTTCAGGGATTACGACCTCAAGCACCACGAAGAACCAAAAATGGGTTCTGCCTTCAAAGATGAAAAAGCTCCTAAAGATAAGCTTGAAATGCCAGAGATGGCATTCTCTAATTAGAGTGAAATCAATACCCCCTCTTTTTGCAATAACTCTTTTTGCTAGAGCCAAAAGATGGTTTCAAATAACTCTTGATTTTTTAATATGTTGCATGTAAACTAACTGCTGTTATAGCAGGAAATTGCTGTTGGCAAGTGTTTTGCAAAGAAACATCTTCAGTAGCCATATCTTGCCACACCTGGAAAGAAGATTTTTTCAAGTTTTCCCTTTATAGCCCCATCAATATATATACAGTCATTATTGAATTATCAACGCATTAGCACGTTAAAACTTAATTGTTTTATAAATCACTTTCAGCTGATTGAAGAATAAAATATTAGCCAATGAGAATCGAGAAAGTTTCAGTTCAAAACGGAAGTGTGGTCCTTAGTAGTCTGGCGACTCGCAGAAAACGTGTTTATTTTTTCTTTATTTTTTCACTTTTAAAATAGTTCAATATCGTGGTAATTATAAATATATACAAAATATCAGAAACTTCGCCTGGAAATCTAGATTTTTCTCTGATATCAACTTTTATACGCCAATTTCCACATGACACCTCATGTTGCAGTGGGTGGTGACGATCACTGACCCATATATGCCAGGCAAGTGATTATAGAAAATTGCGTGGTCGCTGATTGGTCGATCGAGAACTTTGGAATATTTCTGATAATGACCAACAGTCGACTCTTTATGATTTTGGGGTGGTAGGCTGGGTTGGATGAAACATAGTTAACCAGTATGGATGAAATTATTTTTACAAGTGGACACTGAACTGGAGCTTCCTTATAAGCTAATTTTTTGATATGTATCGCGAAGGGAAGATCGCTAAATAGCACTAAGATGGAAGAATATTAAATACGAAGATTGAAAATATCGGAATGATGGAAAGGAAAAGAATGGAATGGAAAGGAAAGGAAAGGAAAGGAAAGGAAAGGAAAGGAAAGGAAAGGAAAGGAAAGGAAAGGAAAGGAAGGAAAGGAAAGGATACGCAACATTTAAAATTTATGATTTTCTCTGACGAAAATGAAAAGATCTTTGCTTAGCCTGTTAATCATCGGGGGCTTTAATACCTCAGGGGTGCTGCAAAGGACCGGGAATCACTTTCCCCCGGGCGGAGAGGGAGGCCCGAAACCGCGATACAGAATAAAAATATTCAGCGGTATTACTCATCTTCTCTAGTAGACTTCCGGTGGTAATGCAAGCCTTGTAGACTGTCTATTGACTTTGTGACATAGACTAGCACATAGAAAACATGGAATACTTCCAAGATGAAACGATTTTGGTCACTATATATAATTCCTAACAATGGATATGCTATGATATAATAATTATCCCGTAATAAAAAAACTGAATGACACCACTTTTTACTGACAAATGGAGCCAAGTGCGCAGTGGATAAAGTTCGTTTGAATACGACTTTACACAACTGGGAGAAAACGTGTAAAATGTACACGGGGAGCATGAAGAAGGATCTACCAAATAAACAAGTAACTAGTAAAGTGACTAGTAAATAAGCTTCGCCAGTGTCCCTCCCCTCTCCTCTACAGCTTTATAGCTTATGTAGCGCAATAACAATTTTTTAAAAAGATTCAAATGCTAAGCAGTTAATAGCTATTTATCTAGAGTTTTGTGAATAATGGAGAAGATTAGTTAGTTTTTCACTAAAATATGGCTTCTTTTAACAGCTTTCCGTGTTTACGTATATTCGCGCGTTTTTATCGCAAAATGGTTACATTTCCACGCAATATAACGAGGAAATGAAGTCGGTGACCCCCATTTTTTATTTGCTCATTTTAATTCTAATATGATTGAATTTCATTGTACAAAATTTAAAAAAAAATTGTCTAGGGGATCATTTGCCCATGAACGTCCTTAAAAGTACTGTACTGTCGCAGAATTTCCGCTTTCCTTATGGTATGAAGTATGTCTGTGTATGTATTATGAATGTATTATGTATAATCGACATGCAAGTAGATAAAGCTTTTGCTTTGAACTTGTTTTCAGTTACTTCTTCAAATTGACGACAAGAGTTTACTGCTAAACGTTGCCAATTAACTAGTCCGAACAAGAATGTCGTGACTGAATGATATCACTAGTCTGTCACACAGTCAATAGACAGTCTACAAGGCTTGCATTACCGCCGGAAGTCAACTAGAGAAGATGAGTAATACCACTGAATATATTTATTCTGTATCGCGGTTTCGGGCCTCCCTCTCCGCCCGGGGGAAAGTGATTCCTAAAAGGACCACTCTTCTTTAAATAAAAAGGGCGCCATCATTGAAAATAACCTGCAAACTCTATTAATACTTAAAACGTGTTGTGCATAAAGGGACATGATAAAGGAGGAAATGAAACTGAGTTAAATGGAACGCAGGCTCAAATCCCAAGAATCGCTCGTCAATGGAGGCTGGTGCCTACCAACAACAACACAGCCGCCATCTTGGATTTGAGCGGAAGTGTGAGAAGCCCACTTCTTGCGTGCGAAGAACAAAGCCGATCGACAATCATATCGATCGGCGTACCTTTGTTTGTTTCCTAGCTTGCCTTGGTGTCTATCCGGGATCAAAGAAAATCCAGCCGTAGTGTTGAGGTGCACTCAAGTGTCTTCTGATCAAAACCAGTGGATCAAGTAACACATTGCTAAGATATGCTGGTAAGTACCACAGCGCCTTGACAGCTGTTTTCTTTTATACTAAACTATATATATACCCTTTTTAGTACGTACAATAAGCCAAGAAAGTTTGTAAATGAAGTGTTGTTTGTGAATAATCGATTTTAGTCATTGAATGCTTGTACATTTGCTTTGGTATCTTGGATTTTCGATTCCTACATCGAGTTAGTACTATTAGATCTTATTCTTCTTTTACCGGTATCGATTGTACATAACCTTTATTACATAAAATAATCATTGATGGCCTTCTAAATGTATTTCTTTACAATGAATGGTCAAAAATCAACGTTTAAGCATTCCATAATGAATTTGTCCATGTAACAACTGGAGGGAATTTCTCAGTGTTCAGAATGATTTGGAGTAAGAATTCCAAAATCGTTATTAAGCTAAATAGATAACTGAATATTGAAAACTCGTTTCATTGTTATCAAGATTCTGTGTAGGCTTAATGCTTAATATTTAATATTGAATACCCATAAGCTTATTTCTGTTATTTCTTCTGACAAAAACCCTGCCATTTAGAATTGTGAAGTTTTAGATTTTTGGATTTTTGTTCTATGAATTTAACACTCATGTTTTCTGTTCATTAAATATAACAGTTGAAGTATCTATCGAATATGCATAAAAGTAATTATGCTTAATATTTAAGAACTGTATGCAACCACATTATATAATGTATTCTGATAAAGAATATGGTAGAAACTAGATAAACTAGTTAACAGCGTTGGTGTTTGGAATAGAACAGTAGGAGAATTGAATTGACTTGATACACTGTATGGTAGTGATGTTTAGAAACTGACGTTTCGCACTTTAGCCCTTACTCCGACGAAGGACTAACATCCAAAACCTCAGTTTCTAAACATATCTCAAGTCAATTCAATTCTCCTACTATTCTAATAAAGGCCATTTATCGGTCTATCATAGAGAGTAAAGGCAAATGTCAGTCTTAAATTGCAAAATGCCTTTTCCTCTTCATTGTATCATGTGACAGCAAACCTTGTACCATCAAATATATAACTGATGGCATATCAAATACATGTCCTGATCATTTACTAAGATACAAGTCAGGTCATCATAGGAAACAAATGCTGCATAATTTAGTTAATTTAGCAGAATCTCAAAAATTGACTTTACCATTTCATCAGTTTTTATTTGTTAAATGAATATTGGTGATGATTGGACAGGCACTGTCAATCAAATAGATGGGAAGAAAACAAAATCATATTTAGGAACCTGACTCAGGCAATTTATTTGATTGGCAATAGTCTATATAGGACATCTAGTGAGAGTTTTTCAAGGACCACCGTGAAGAATTATAGTAAAAATTATAAAAGATTCATCCATACATTGACATTTATCTTTTGTCTTTACCAATGGATGGGAGTGAAAGCAGTGGTCTGCATTTCTGTTTAAACTCATAGTTTAAGTGTAAAAATGATTGCAGTAATGTGAAATACACTTTTTAGCAGCTAAATCTCATCAGAAACCAAATCAGTGCAATAATTATACAACTGAAAGAGCATACTGAAATTAATTAGCAAAATTTGAAAGGAATCAAGATGTCTTCATAAAATTGATCTTGTATTATTTATTAATGTTTGAGTCAGTTCCAAGAAAAATTGCATCTTTTAATGTTCAGCTCGCAATAATGTTTTGCAAAAAAACTGTAGAAATGCTTACTACTGGTCATAAATGAAACTTTAGATAATGATAGTAGTCCTGTGAGATATTCTGTACTGTATCCCAAATAAGTTAAGAAAACCATTCGCTATAAATGCTTAAAATTGCTACACCAATAGATTTTCTGTTTTGTAACATTTTTCATGCCCATTGATCATGTAATATGGCCCTTCCATGTACAGCTGTCATTCTAGAGTGTTTTGGGTTACCTGTGTATTATTTGTTGGGTTTCCTGTGTTATGTTTTGAAATATTGTCATTGATCATGTAATATGGGCGTTCCACATTATAATTTTTGGATGCACTGGTGGTTGCTGCCACCTTTAACCCATGTGGGCATGGGTTTGATTATTAGCCTTATGGTCATATGTTCCCTGCTTCAGAATGAAACCAAGATGAATGGTGAGCTTGTCTCTGTTTCTTTTCTCTTGTCTCTTGTCACCATTCATTTTGCTATAATGCAAAGGCATGGCTACCTTTCAAGATGGTGCAAGGAGCTATGAAGGGTTTTAATTCAGGTTCTTTCCCCAAAATAATCATAATAATCTTTTATATTCAAATGTGATCGACATGCAATGAGTGCCACAGGTTAAACGTTTTGTCAGCCAATAAGTGAAGAGTACATTTGAATCAAGGATGATTTATTTACTGCTGCAGTAGCTGGATAGTGTTAGATAAACCATCTCTTGGATACTGTATGTAATCTAAATCCCCTCAGACCCACCCTTGGGGATTTCTTTGGGTTATCACTGCTGCTTAGGCTGTTCCATCTTGGCTGTCTAGCTTTTCTAGACAAAGAAATAACTCGGAGATCCATTTATTCTCATCTGTTAGTGTGATGTCTTAATTATATTTTCTAAAGTGAAATATTCATAGTTTGTTGTACTCTATGAATCACAGTCAAACAAGTAGCAACAACTAGATGTGGATTAAATAGGATTTTAAATTCCAAAGTAAAGAGGACACATGCCTAACGTCTTCAACAAAGATTTGAACCAGCAACAGAAAAAAGATCGAATAAAGCGATAGTCCCGTTCAGATATCAACTGAATATCACGTAACGTGGAAAGTTTCTTAAGTAGCTATTAAAAGGACGATAGCGTATCTTGGTGAATTTGCCGCTAAAGTGTGAAAGACTAACCGGCACCATCGAGATCAAAGCAGACATGATTATGCTAAGTATTCCTGATAAAGTCTTTTTTTCTGTACCTGTTTTGGTTATTATAAACTACTATGTTCAAGGCTAAGACTAAAGGGATTTAGCCGATCAAGTCGTTGGTAATTCAATAATGTTTGACGCACGAGGCGAATTCTATGGTTCGACAAAAGGAATAACCTCTGAAATAAGCAGTCCATCTTTTGGTAGTTCTAGAGACTGGCCTTCCCAACGCCTCAAGGTAAAGTGGGACCCGCCTATTTTTGTTTTTTAATTCCTTTGTTTCATACTTCAAACTGAAGAAAAATGTTTATGTCGATCTAGGTTTCTCAAACAACAAGATAAACTATTTCTTTCTAAAGCTTCATGTGCCCAGCTACTTAGAAGAGATAATAGAAACTCTATGAAGAGATTCAGAAGCTAGCTTGAAATTTTCATAAATCTTTTCATTCAAGTTGCGCTATTGATGTATAAAAGTAGTTGGACGGAAATCCTTTGTTAGATTACGCATGTTCCGTGCGTTTCCTTTATTCCTATCCAAGCATCGATCAGTACCCGGCACACTCTGTATCTATGGAGTCGTTATTCCGCTTTCGTGTGGCTTTGAATGGGCATTTTACTAGTACTATTTTTGTGTTTCTTATTTTCTATTGGATAGTCGGCGATTAGAGGAGCGAGTTTAGGAGGCTGAACTGTGTACATGCACACAAGCTGAAGACTCCCTCCACTGAAGTATTTTATTACGATCTGGACGGCTTTATAAAGTCGTTTTTCTCAGTCATTTGAACTAACCAGGGATATAGAAGCAAGATGTTTACAAACCCATTGTAAAATGTCATTCACTTGCCATTGGTGTATATATTTAGAGGACTCCTGTCCACAATCCTTTGCGGTACCGTGCATGTGTGTGGCAATGCGTGCGGTCATTGAGCTTGGATTGATCGCGAAAAGGATTTGGATTTGCTACTTAGTATGGCGCCAGAAGTATAGCTGAGTATAGCCATAAGAGACTAAGACTCTCTCACGAGACCTTTCCAAGCATGTTCAGAAAATATATGTACATTGAGAAAGCTTTGAGTTGAAGAAGTAAAAAAAACCTGATAAATGTAGGACTTCACGAGAGTGCATGGTGCTATGTCATGGCTAAACACTAAATTTTTTTCTCTTTTGGTTTGAACTTTATCTGTTTTGTGTTTTTGAATCCTTTTCTTCCGCCGGCAAGGTCAGCCTATTATCGAACCTTCTCGCTTCTTGTTCCCTGATGTATCAGTATTTTCAAGTGGTGTGTCAGATAATCCTGTTAAATGCCAGATAATCTTTTTAGCCCTTTCTTGTCGTGCCTGTCCCTTTCTTTATGAGACGGACAAAAATAACCCTTGATTAAAAAGAGCCTAGGAATAATGATACTGGCTCTTACCTTCTTGCTGCCTTTTATTCCCGTGGGCAAATTGGTTTTTGCTTGACTCTTGTTGCCCTTGACCTCAGTAAACTGCTTACTGACTATCTTAAGAAAATACCGCATTGATTATATGCCTTGTAATCCGTGTAGATGATAAAGCATTGCTCTGTCCGCCCTATTGATCTGCCTGCTATACACCTATGATTATATGCCTTGTAATCCCTGTAGATGATCACGCATGTCTCTGTCCGCCCTATTGATCTGCCTGCTATACACCTATGATTATATGCCTTGTACTGAATCCCTGTAGATGATCACGCATGTCTCTGTCCGCCCTATTGATCTGCCTGCCATACACCTATGATTATACGCCTTGTAATCGGGACCCTGTAGATGATCACGCATGTCTCTGTCCGCCCTATTGATCTGCCTGCCATACACCTATGCTTTTATTTGTTCGTCGTTATTGCAGCCTTGCCTTTCTCACCCGGTCCGGTTTTTCTTTCTTCCTTCCTTCTTTCCTTTCTTCCTTCCCGTTCAGCAACAGTGACTTTTCGTGTAAACATGTCTTAGAAGTTTTTGATAGGTACAAATAGAGATTGTTGTCGTTGTGGTGGTGGTTTCTTGGCGCGATATCTAAAATTACCAGCAACTAGTAACGACAACCCGCACTCAGTTCTGTGGATGTGTCTTATACACAGAAACGACGATAAAAAGGCGGGTTGATTTCAACCCTTTCTTAGCTTATTTGGCGTTCATATAGTGTTTGTTGCCCTGCCTTTGATAGATCACCTTAAAGGATGTTTCAGTGTTCGATCTTTGATTGGGCTTGCCTTTGTAAGATGTTATTTTTGGCGGATCGAGTTCTTCCAAAGAAATATTTTATAATATTTCTTCATTATGATAATGCAATAACTAAGACTGAGATAATTGCTCGAACAGGGATATCGAACAGGCTAAACTATCGAATATTGACCCGTATTCAGTAATGGTTTTATTTTCATCCATTCTTATATATCCGACTGTAGTAGAATGCCCCGGCCATATGATACATATTTAGTCGTTTTGTCGTTTTCATTAAAGGCTTTTTACAAGTTTCCTGTACATTAAGAGTTTTGCGTGGATGTTCACTTTCGACGCAAATTGGCCATTACAAAGTACCCAAAACTCCCCCTTCCGCCTAATTTTCGTATTGGATGATCTCATTTAAACGTCAATTCTTTTAAGTGGTTATGTCTCTGCAACAAATCCAGTCCATAAAAGGAGAACGTCCTTTGCACTGGAAGGAACACGCTAGCCCCTCAATCAAAGAAAATATCTTAGGCTTATTAACCCAAAGCCTCCGGGCAATGAGCGCAAGAGCAAAAGACCCTCTGGCAATAGTGCAATCTATGTTACGCAACATCTCAGTACTAATATATGCCAACTGGAAAAGCTTTAATATGATCACCTTTTGATCTAAACTGTCAACCTTTTTACACATCGCAAAGATATACGGAAACACACTCAACACACTTACAAATGAGCATTCTCACTCAGTAACGTATTAGTACAAAGACCTGGCATATATGCTTGAGTCTTCACAAAAGGCTACAGTTCTTTGAAGGTTTTGATGGACGTCAATGAAGGCGTCTCCATGATATTCCGCAGGCACCCGCTCTTAATGTCTTGGGTTTTGTTTTGTCATGGAAACACTTTGATTGATGTTAAAAACGAGAAGCCATTTTTGTGCATGATTTATTTAGATCAGCTTGAACTTTGGCTAGCCAAAAGTGCAAATCAGGCACAAAAAATGGCTTCTCGTTTTTTACTTTATAATACAAATGTATGCACGAATTAATATATTTGATTGATGTCTACGTAAACCTTGTTGTGACGCATCGGCGAATTGTTTCGCGCGTGTTTATTGAAAGTCCGCCGATACACGCGCGCGCAGTGGATTAGCATCTTGCAAGAAACTAGGTTCAAAACGTGTTGCTTTGGTTTTGTTGTTGTTTATTATTTGTTTGTTTTGCTTACGATGCTGTTACTGATAATGCGAGACATGTTTCACTCGTTCATTACCACCAGATATGGATATAGTAATCTTGATAAGAATCCCTTTTATCAAAACTGCATTAGTGGTTTGTCTTGTTCCGATGTCCTGCTACATCAACTCTTCTTCGCCTTAGAAAATATTACTAGTAAAGGCCTAGTTTTTTTTCTTAATTTTCGACCTCGAAGAGCTGTTTCCATCAAATAGTCCCTTTGATTTTTAAACAAGACACATTTGAACCTAAAAAGATAGTGTAAATTGTTTTTAGATGTTTGTTATTCCCGAAAAAGTTTTTCTCGCTTTTCTGATGTAAAGCATTTTTAAGAAAGTGTGAAATGTTTTACCTGGAAATGAAAAAAGACAATAAATTGCTGAAAACAAAATTCGAAAATACATTTTTAACATGCAATTTGTAACGCTGTTGGTATCATTTGAAGCTCTAAAGAGAACGCTATCAGTTGTGTTCAAAAGACAGAGAGGTAAGGCTCTTGCATAAAGTCGCAGTAACAGCGAAAACTACGAGGTAAATTATTCTATAATTACATTCATGCTTTTTCGAAAAAGAAATAACAGGTGAGATCAAAGGGGTTTGCTTATTGCGGTATCCCAAACAGTGCCGCACAAAACTGACCCCCGCGCTGTCTTTTTCGGGCGCTTTTATTTTTCTGTATTTTCGTCATGCTTGGCTAGTGTCGAACTGCTTGTGACTGGCCTTCAGCGTCCGCCTCCGAGCCGCTACAGGTGTCAGCTACTTAGCGGGAGACTATTGAACTTGTTTTTGTTCCTTGACGAAAAAACACCGACATCAAATAAATTTTCCCTCAAAGCTTAAGACCTTCACATTACAGCAGACTTCGTAAGGTAGTGCCACGGCTTCAGTATCGGCAACGAAAAGCTTGCAATTCGGAAATTCGAGGAAATGGTAGGTAAACTTGGTTTTATATTCAAATATCGTATTAATTCGATGCTTTTGAGATCGGGCTAAGATTAAAATATTTTGTCATTTGGAGATCCGCGGCAGCTGAACATAGGAAATGATTGAAATGAAGAGCACTTGTAGCTAATGTTCAAAAATGTTTTCTGTAGGCCTTTTAATGCGAATCCATTCGGTCAGTTCGTACTTTACAAGTGTTTGTTTTTTGGCATTACTGTCAGTAGTGTTGACTATCATATTAGCACAAAGGTCACAAGTCTTAATAAACTATTATTCGGAGTTTGTTTTTACAGGATACTCGTATTTCTTTACTGTATTTTTTGTTAATTTAGTATACTGTAGAGCCGATTGTTTTTCTTCTGTATTAGTATATAAAGAAGATTCTTTTTGTTCCAATTAGTCAACGAAGCTCAAAAACTGCTCCTAATGTCTTACCCTCCCCTTCTTGGGATAAGATTGCTAGCTGTGTTCAGTTAGACACCAACCTAACTAAAACGTCTTTTTCTCCCGCTGTTAGCATGAATAACGAAACAGCTTTGAAAACAAATTTTTCTTAGTACAGAGAATAAGAAACGAAGTCCGACTGTCTATTATTTTGCCTGTACGGATAATTGCAGTTCACTGTTATGCCTTCTCAACTTCAAATTGCTTTTAATGAAATTAGAATCCAAAGTAAGCATTTTTTTCACTAATAACCGTTGTAGGATGATTTCAATTAATGCTTGATATGCTCGTGTTTCATAGCCAAATTACTAAATCGATTTTCAAGTATTCCTTCCAAATGGCGAAATATGTAGAAAACGCGCGTTTTGATTAATTCAAGAGTTAATGGAATAAATTTTTAGGCATCTAGGCAGATTTCTATGACGTCCGTTAGAATATCAAGTTCAAATGATTTTCACCTGTCTCTATCTATATTTTTAATATTTCCTTCGCTAACTTTTAGCTTCACCGTAAAACATGATTTTCGCCAGGATTTGTTTGTGTGAACTAAATGATTGGTTACATTTGTGTTCCAGGATTCTAGTAGCATTTTCGTTTCTTTTTCTTATCTTTCTGATCGTTATTTGCTATCTTAAATGACGCATTGGAGTGGGCTGTTTCAACGCTATTCAAGATTCATTTCACACCAAGTGTTGGTTAGTTTCCGTTCAGTTCTGTATACTCTCCACGATTGTTCTTTATAGTCACCACAAATGAACTTTGGTTTTTCCTGCTTCATAAGACATTGAATATAAATTTGTTCTGCTAGACCAAAACCTTGATTATTATGTTATCAAATTCCAAATTTAATCACATGAATTGGTATTTATACTCCAATTCACCGTCAGATATTCGCTGAGATAAATTATGAAGAGATGCAGCTGGACCTATATGCATATGATAAAGTCTTTTTCACGTATTGTATCTCGTGGCTAACAAACTTGTAAGAGAGTCAGACCTTGAGAAAAACAACTATTCTCATAAATGTTTCAAATTCTTTTTTCGGAAAAAAAATTATATTTTCCTTTTTTGGTTTTGTTTATTTGTCTCTGCCTCGTGTTCTTGGGGATATGTTTTTTGTTCCTCTTTGAATCGAAAAGTATTTCGAGAATTTCAGCTCGTGTTGAGTAAGCTTACAAAATAATGCTTGAAAAGATGTTAGTTTCCTGTTAGGCTTTTGAAGCAAGGACCGCAGAAGTCATTAGCATACTGAAAAAATATAACAGAACTTTTCAAGTCTATTGAAAACCCTTTTCTCGCTTTAGAAGACTCTAGTTGTTTAAGAATACAAACGTCTGTCGGGAAAAGCATTGATGTGGTTTATCAGCGCGAAAAGTATTGCTGCTCAGTGTTGTTACGAAGGAGTTTGTTTGAATTCAAATTACTGTAATAAGAGTGAAAATACACAATGTACCTGCTGTTTCATGGAAATTCATTCAGCTTGCATTTCTTTTCATTTATGAATCCCCGAGTAGCTTACTTTTCACAAGAAACCAAAAAAATCCTGCTGCCTTGAAACCAAGAAACTAAACTAAATTCGACGTTGAAATATTTCTCCGCCTTATTTCACATCCATGGAAACTTTTCTATTGGCGTAACGTATTTTACAAAACTCGAAGAAGAAGAAAACCAGCTTGAGACGAGCAAGACTAAACTCTTTTGCTGAATGGCAACGTTTCTATTGACATATTTACAAACTTGACTCATTCGTACTCTATCTCAAATTGGACGCTTGTTTAGTTTTAAGATAGAGTAATTGACGTCAGTTTTGCCTAATAATTATTGCTTACTTTGAATTCAAATATTTTTTGCTCCAAGGGATAATCATTATAACTAAGATCATAGAAACCTGCCAAGCACACATTTTCGTGGCCGCAGATTTGTTATGTATTGACCCAACACTCAATAAAACTTATCCCATTAATAGTTTGAACAACTTTAATAACACACATTGTATTTTGTTGATTTTCGTTTCGCGTATTACTTTCAAAGGCTTGTATTTTGTGCTGGTGGGAATGTTTTATTCGAGTGTTCTAAGCTCAACTTAACAGATCCTTCTAAAATGTCATACATAAATGTAAACAGTCGTATTTACATTTGGAACTAATTAGAATGACAAAGGATTATAACGTTTATTCAAAAGGTTTTGTTATGTTTTCTACACGAGAGGATGAAATGATTGTCATCGTACTCTTAGAATCCACTTCAGGCTGCTTTGCTCGGCTTCTTTATATATATATATCATAATATAGCTGTATGATTTACGGCCTTGAAGATCTTATTCCACAAAGGTGAATAACTTGTTATATGTTATGATCTGTGTCCCAAAGGACACTGCTCCGCCTCTATCTCTCATTGACCAATAAGCGTTCGTATAAACTAATTCAATCGTACTGTTCTCTATACCTATTACTGTGTTGAAGTTTGTAGGCTTAATACGTATTTCAGTGCAGTATTCTGCGGGTGGCGAATCGTGTATATACAAAGTCGTCGCGGGAGACAAAACGTTTGAATTCTCCAGTATTTTTGTTTGATATTCAGATGACAACCCCTCACGAAGATAAGGCACTTTCAAGCCCCTCACTAAACTCCGTCGACCACGTTTCGGTAAGTAGCGAAGCATCATTCAAACATGATATTCTGCCTTTTTTTTTCTAGTTTTTGCCCACTTTACCAAGAACTTCATCTTATTGTACGCCTAACACCTATTTTTACTTAAGCAAAAGAATTAGTGTATTTAAACTGGACATGTAAAATATTTACGACTTTGTTTTGGTTTTTATAATGTCGTACCATAACTAAATCCTAATCATCCCCATGATATGGTTTGGAACTAAACACACAAGTGAAGTTGGAACATGTTAAGTACGATAAATAATAGTAAATAACAGTACGTTTTCTTCTAGACACAAGGCGAGCGCTGCGTTGGATGTGAAGCACGAATATTGGATCGGTACTTAGTGAAAGTTAGTGGTCGAGCGTGGCATACCAAGTGTTTGAGATGTTGTGTATGTGGAGAGGAACTAGGAAGAGAAGCCACATGCTACACCAAAGATAATAAGATCTACTGCAAAGGGGACTATGCCAGGTAAACCTTCTCAAGTCATGTAAATGATTCAAACTGTTTTGGTGATATTAAACGTAATTCGCATTGAAGACCATTTAAACTTCAACTCAAGTGGCCACTAATTTATTTGCGGTTCACCACAAATTATCGTGCAAACAAAATATTGACTTTTCTTCTCAAGACTTAATATATTTGCATTCACAATCGTCCATTGGATAATGAAGAAACGTCTTGCTGGTCGGCACATTTTCTCGTGTTTATTTATTTATTTTTTTGGCTTTCATCAGCTTCTTCATTGTAAAAAAAAAACTAAGAATGACATCCGGTCAGTCTTCCCTAATCAAAGGAAAAACTTTTTCCCCCTGGAGGATGGGTACCAAAATTTATACCTGAAAATAGTTTTTCTAGTCTCAATAGTACCACATAAGTACACTGAACCGATATTTTGCTTCGCTATTTTGGTAGCAAATTGGGGAAAATTAATTTCGCTCTTTTTTACACTTTTAAAGGTAGACTTTTTCCATGGTCGCTATTTTTTCTCTCAAAAACTCCATATTATCTTGGTTTTTACGAGGAAAAGCGAGAACAAAAGCTGGGGCGAAAAGCTTGGAATACGAGAGATTTTGCATGCTGTTGCTAGAAGTTTCTTGATTTTTCCCCAAATATCATGAAAACACATGATATTGACTTCAAAGATTCACTTTCATTTAAACAAAAACCCCATAGCAGCCTGGTTTAACAGATAATCTTGCCCGAGGTTAAAGCTGTTTTTTTTTTCATTTTCCACTCCAGATGCCTCGAAATCAGAATGTTAATTTGAATACTAAATGGTAATATAAATTCTATGCCAATTTTGGTTAAATACACGAAACGCAAGAAAGAAAAGTTGGTTGTAACGAGCTCTAAGAATATTATTGAAAAAAGGTCATTTTTTTCTTGAAATATACATTAACGGCAAACAGTAGTAGCCGGATAGCTGATTCTCGCCGGCAGTAGAAACTCTTAGTTACTTTAAACTGTTAAATGGTCTTTAAGGCCGTCCTCAATTTGCCAGATTTCTATCGCGAGCACTTGACTTTTTAAATTGTCGTTGGGTATAGTTTATAGTAATGGTTTTCATATCTACTATCATTGGGTTACCTCGAGATATTTGAATGCTTTTCAAGGTGTAAATTAAGGTTTGAAAGCCTTAACTTAGAGCTCTATTGCTTAGCAGGTGCAGACGTTTTACACTTCTGCTTAGCGCATTCGTTCAGTTTTTCTTCTTCAACCATAAAATACATTTTAAAGAAAATCTAAACTCTAAAAACTTTACTCCAAACTTTCCTGCCTGAAGAAAGGAGACTTATGATTTGCGGTACGATTTAAGTGAATCATTGTCTAGGCAACGCTTTCCGTGGTGAAAAACTGCCTTTTCTTAGCCTGAGTCAGCTGTTGGCTTCGGAAATAAAAGTCCTTAATTTATCTGAAATCTCGTTTTAATTCTATTGATAAAACGTTTTTCACAATGTTGAGAATTCTATCCAGTTAACATCGATTTGCCAGATATCACTGGGTTAACGGTTATCGTGAAGGCGGCGAGACTCTCTTTGGTACACTTCAGCCTCAAGGATGAATTCATTATCTCGCTCAAGAAAACCCTTGGCCTTCAAATAAATGTTTTCCAACTGTTTTGTCTTTTGAATTTTTTTCTTTTGTTTCTTCTCTCCTTCATGGTAACAGAAATATTAATGAGTACAGAATATTCAAACGTTCGGAAAACCTTTTTGAATGGTTTTGTTCAGTTTGCGATACAAAGTTGTTTCGAAGAAAAAAAGTCGATCTCTCGTACGAGATTTTATCTGTTAGAAAATAAAGTCCTTCCCTTTTGGTATTATATAGATAATCTACAACTTCAAGACGCATTTTTAAATGTTCGTTATTTTTTGCCTATCCTTTCTTTTTACTGGTGGAGGAAAAGTTTTGAATTTTGTTTCTTGGCCCGGCTCGAAAGGTTTTTTATATATCTCTCGATATCCAGATCAAGGGTTTTTGTATATTCATCTTTATTTGAATTCCAGACAGATTCGAGTAATCGTTTATCTTTTTTTCAGGCAATTTGGAACCAAGTGTGCACGGTGTGGTCGCAGCATTCATGCAAACGACTGGGTTCGCCGTGCTAAGAACTGTGTCTACCATCTTGCATGCTTCGCCTGTGATAACTGTAAACGTCAACTCTCCACTGGAGAAGAATTTGCTCTTAAAGATGATAACGTTTTGTGCAAGCTGCATTACCTCGAAAGCCTGGACGCTTCCCCAACAGAACGAGACTATCAAGAAGGTGGGTGAGGCGCATTTTGGCCTGTTTAGTGATTGTGAAAGTGTCTGGTAGGGAACTGTTAACTGTGAAACTCTTGACTGTTCTTGCGCTAGTCTTTGTTTCGTAAAACCATTATTCATATTTGACTTCCGTTATCACTGGGTTCGTGTTAACACCTCGTTTTCCCCTGGACTATTTTCATCAAAACTTGTTCTTTTATGAATCACTTTTTCATGGTGATCCTTCCGCGCTCATGCATGAGCACAAGTGCTGTAATACAAAATAGAAACTCTATTTGTTGGATTATGAAAGGATTTTGGTGGGAAAAATGATAAAAATAAAAAAAAACAAAAAAAAAACAAGAACAAAAAACCAACCAAACAAAAAGAAAGCAGGTCTAGCCGGGATGGAGCCACAAATCCTTACAGTAATATTGGGTATGTTACTGTAAATGTGAATAATTCATATCCTAACACTGTGTATGGAGTCCCTATATTAATACCAGAAGACAAGAGAAGTCATTAACACTTGACTTTCTTAGTATTGTAATGCGATATCAAAAGAAGAATTTAACATTGCTGGCCTACGACACGAAACAGGTCAGTTAGAGGAACTCGATGGAAGACAACAAATGATGAACTGGAACAAAGTAAATTAAGAAATTAGAAAAATAAAGAAAATTCAAAAATTCTTCCATTATTTTAATAAAAGAAAAATAGAGGACCAGCAGAAACGCTTCAATTGGGATCCCAGTTGGAAGGTATTATTTCGACCAAATGAAAAAGGAGAAAATAATAGAACAAAGCCTCGACGGGAAGTAAAACATTGAAAAGAAACAAACAAAAAAAACATTTCTGTTTTATGAAAAACAGTTCACGAAATACTCCCGCTAGATGTTTCTTGAACGGAATGAATTATTGAACAAATTGAAAAAAGAGTTAAATGAAATAAAATGAATATTGGGAAAACTCACCCTAAAGTGAGTTGAATTAAAAGATAAAAATATAGAACTTTGTAAGAACAAAACTAAAACTTTTTGAGAAAAAAAATAGGATTTTCTCGTTTGACAAAAACCATCTTATGATAGGTATCGCGTTGACTAGGAGCCGGTTTGCCAAAGGATATTATTTGACCACTGAACTAAAAAATCTAGAAAATGGAATAAAACTAGAATATAATTTCAACTCGAAGGAATTGAAAGTGAATCAAAACGTGAGAGGGTTATCTGCAGCTCACGTAAATTAGTTTACGGGCTTGAAACGTTTT